>MNAD01000072.1:0-70546 GCA_001895945.1 Trametes pubescens
ACCGCGGTGAATTAGTATGTGCGTGTAGGTGAAGCAAGATATATGATGTGCAGTAAGTAACGAAAGCAAAGGCGGTGTGTGGGTGTATCATAGCAATAAAGAGGTATAGATACCAAAGGAATGGAATGGTAAAAAATTAGCAAAGGAAGGAAGGGGGAGGGAAACAGGGACAGCACGGGCGCGTTAATATACATAATACGCGCTCTGCTCGCTCCGCACCGTGTCGAACGAATCCTTCCGGTCCATGTCGAGGAAGCTGCTCTCCATCGCCGGCGACTGCGGGGATGGCGGCGTCGTGTCGCGGCCCATCGACTCCGTCTCCCCGTCGTCCTCGTCGTTCTCCGCGCCCGCCTCGAACTCGTCGTCGATCTCCAGGAACGACGGCTTCTTCATGATCGAGCGCCGTTGGAGCGCCTTCTGCCGGTCGAACGCGCTCGGGGGCCGCGAAGATACCTCTGAGATCCCGGTGTCGCTCGACTGCTGGCGCCGCGGGCGCGGACGCATCGGGGGCGGGGAGAGCGGGTTAATGGGCACGACGCTGACGCGCTTGTTGACGATCTCCAGCTCTTGGAGTTCGTGCCTGGACGGTCGCCGTCTCGGCGGTGGAGGAAGGCTTGCGGGAGCAATCTCCGGGGAGTCCTTGGGCGGGCCAAATCGTGTAGGGGAGGTCGGAGGGGAAAGGCCAGGTTGCGCAGTAGCCGGCCGCGCGGAAATGGACGGCGGCTTGGTGAGGTTCCGCGCGAGCATGGACGCGCTTCGCGCGGGGCCGCGCGAGCCCTCGACGAGGGACATCTTCCGCGGCGGGGGCGCCGACGTAGCGGTATGTAGCGCGGGGCGCGCGCTGCTGCCCTGCCAACCAGAAGAAGCCGACTTCGTGGAGTGCATGGAAACGCCGCGCGACACCCCCGCGGGCTCCCCGCCCCCGAGGCCGTGGCCGTTGCTGTGGCCGCTGCTTCCGAACGCGAGCGTCCCGGTCGACGCGTGCGACAGGACCGAGTTCGAGCGCGAGCGCTGGGCCGCTTCGCGTTCCCGGTCGCGTTCGCGCTGCGTGTTCATGACGGGCACCTGGCTCGCGTTCTTGCCCTGGCGGAACGCGAGCCCGAAGTCGCCGGGGTGCAGATCGAGCTTCGGCTTCCGCTCAGACTCGGGCTCGGGCTCCGCGCGCGCAGCACGCGCGGACGCCTCTTCGTCCGCAAGCTTCTCCGCGAGCTTCAACTGCTCCGCGGGGGACATGATATACTGGGGCACGTACTCCGACTGCGACGTCCGCTTCGTCCTGTCCTCCCCGCCCGCACTCGCACCCACCGGCGCATCCTCCCACAGAGACTCGGGCGATATACATGCGTTCCTCGTCATGAGTGACAGTGGCCCACCTGCGGCACCGAACGACAGGGTGATGTGGTCCGTGGCCACGGATCCGGTACCAGGCCTCGAGTCCGTATCCAGACTGAACACGGATCGGGAGTCGTCCTCGGTTGAAGGTGTCGGGCCATGCGAGGACGTACTCCTCCGCGCGCTCGAGCCGGAGAACAGGCGCTTGCGTGGACTCGTTACGCTGCTGCGCCGCGGCTCAATAATGGGTGACGACGGCGCGGGAATGGTCTCCAAACTTGACGACGGCTGAGCGGACGACGAGCCGTTCCTGAAACCAGGAATCGGGGGCATCGGGACACGTGCAGCATGAAACGATCGTTGTTTACGCGCGGGCTTCGCTAACGGGTGCGGGTTATGAATCGTCATGTCGTCGTGCGAGGCCGAGGAGGCGACACTCGTGGCGGAGTGCCGCTGCGACGGAAGGTTTTGCTGCGAAGACATCTTCCGAAGGAGTTTCCCCGCTTTGCTTCCCCCGAATTCGACGCCATGGATGAACGCTGGCACAGGTGGGAATTTGCCGAGGGGAGAAGGCAGACCCGAGTCCCCGGGCGCAATCGGGCTGAGGTCCCCGTCGAGGACGAAGGTATCGCGGTGACTTCTTCGCTTGCCTTTGTGATCAGGGTCCCGCATCTCGAACGGACCAAGGTCGTAAGTGTCGTTCATGAGCTGAGAGATCGCGTCGCCGTTGTCTATCCCCATCCCGTGGAAGCCATCCACACTCGGTGCGAAACTCAAGCTCAGCGAAGAGCTCGAAGAATTCCTGAATGCCAACGGGGAGAGGTCGTGATCACGATAAGGAGAGCGTGGTACAGGCGGTGGAGGGAGGTCGCTCATAGGAGGTGCTGTATTCAGCGGAGGGAGCTTAACTCGTGGAGATGACGCTTTTCGGACTAGCACCAGCGGCCTGGTCGGGGATCGCGAGGATTCCAAGCTTGGTGCGGCAGAAGTAGTGCGGGAGCGCGTAAATGTGACCGGAGAGGGTGATGGCGGGTTGGAGGAGGATGGTGACGAGGATGATCCAGAGACTTTGCGTCGAACTTGTAACGGCTGAATCGGACTCAGAACCACGTCGGGAGAGCGGGGCTGGGGTGGGGGTGGGGGTGGCATGCGAGGCAATTCTGGATGCCCCTCGCGCGGGCTCACAGCGCCGATTGACATGCCTCTGGCTCGCGAGAGAGATGGACTGGACCGTTTGCGTGGCAACGTAGAGCCGCCGCTAGAGGGCCCACCAAATCCACTACGGAACGCCTCTGGTGTCACGGTGGAGTTAGACGAATTAGATCCTGACGGGGTCTTCATTCGTCGTGTTCTCTGCGTCTGAGAACCAGAGGTGGATGTACCACTTGAGTAATACGCATCGTTGGGCTGTGACAGGTCATACGCGGACTTGCTGTGAGGTTGTTAGATTATCCGGCTATCGGGCTTTTCTGAGACCGACATACCTCGCAGACGGCGACCGTGCAAAAGAGCTCGCGGACAGTGGGGATAACGCTTGTCCGTCAAAGGAGTTCCCATGGGAATTGGAGGACGACGATCCGTATGATCGTCTACTGTTTGGGACGATATCCCCTCTCTTCTGGTGATGCGGATCGAGCACTGACGAGTCGGAGTAGACGGAGAGTCTGTTGGGATCCTGAGGTAAATGTTGTACAACAATGCCACCTGCAGCGAAAGGGTCGATCTCCGAGAAGGTCATGACGGACGTTTGATAGGACATGCGGTCCCGTGGATGGTCAGAGGGGGTGCGAGGTTCCGACGGGGCCTGGAGCTCCGAGCCACCGTCAAAGTCGTACTCAGACGAGCGGACGGTGGATACAGACTTGGCTGGTGGTCGGTTGGTGAAGAACGGATTGTGTTCTGTCGTGGAGGGAGTGCTGCTGCCAGTACCTGGCCGGGAATGGCTCGGGTAATTGGGAGAGGGGGAGGTTGGGCCTACGGCGGAGGGGGGATCCTGTATGGTGAGCACTGGCACCTTTTTGGATTTGAAACCCATGGCAGAGGCGAGAGAGTTGAACTTGAGAGAGGGGAGGCCATCCTTATGTCTGGAGGAGCTTGCGGAAGGCTGGTACTTCTCGCTGTCTTCAGCAAGACTGGAGAAGGAGCGGTTCGCGCGAAGCTGTTCCTTGGAGGACTTTGAGCGGGACCACCACGGCTTTGCGGGAGCTGGGGGGGAGAGTGCGGGCGACATGAAAGGGAGAGAAGGAAAGGAGCGTGGTCTCCGAGAACGACTGATGTAAGGTACAGCTGGAGGTTGGGATCAGTGATTCCGAGGGCAGCGCTGGAGGGGACTTCGGTGGGCAGCAAGGAGGGACCGGGGTGCCTGGGAGGGCGCGCACGGCATGGAGGGGTTCAGGGCCTCTGCAGCTTGCTGAGCGCGACGTCGCGAGCGACAGCGGAGGAGAGCGGGACAGCGAGCAGACAGGAACAGAGGAGGCCCTGGCGGGGAGGAAGAGACGGTCGCAACGGCCGCGGCGGATGTCGACCAGTTCGTAGACGCCCGTCCGTATCAGACCGATAATTTCGCTTCTCACCCAATTTATGTAACGGGTCCTCCTCAGATCTTGTTCTCTCTCTTGTCCCAGCTCTGACATGATCTGCTTCGAGCGCAACAGCTGTGTGTCCTAGACGTCCGCCAGTGCAATATTCGACACTCCCGCGCCGACGCAAGACAAAATAAATTGCGGAGGAGGGATTGACACGTGCGAGAGCAGACAGATGCGCATCGGACGCGCCCCTTGCGCCAATCTGCGCGTATCATTCCGCGGCGCCCCCTTCGCTCCAAAATCGTTTTCCATCTTTCGCGCAGCCGCCGCCTCCGTCACGCGTTCCCCGCCCCCCGCCCGCCGTTGCCTCTTCCGCCCATCCCGGTCGTCAAGAGGGCCCGCCGGGTCCGCTCGCCGCTCGCCCCCATCCGTCCCCCTCGGGCGAGAGTGATCCCCGCGTGCCATCGCCGAGCCGTCCAGAAGCCCCCAGCCCCGCCGCCTCGGGACCCGGGGCGGCGGGCGGCGAGTCCGAGCGAGAGAGTTCAGGCAACGTTGTGGTCCACCGTCCGCCCCTGTGCCGTCATGCATGGTGCGCCACCTCCACGTTTCCAATAAGCTCGCCTCCTCGGTCCCGTTGCGCGTGCCCCGGAAGCTTGTCAGAGCTTTGAATGGCCCCTGCTATTCCCGGGGCGCGTACCTCAACTCCGCACCCACTTGACGCCATGTTTCAACCACCACGCGTCTGTTACGCGGCAGGGAAGCCCGCCACGCTGTGCCAACAACCGACTCAAACGGCGGCCAGGGGGATTGTCGCGGACGTGTTTCTCGGGTGCGCGGTCGCCGACATCCCTGCATGCACTCGCCTCCCCGCACGCCGTCGACCTTGCTCGAGCGTTCAATTCTTGGCACGAGAACTGTCCTTCGCAGCAGAAGCTCTCCCTGCACAATTAGCGGATCACCAGCAGAACACCGACGATGGAGCTAACCCTCGAATTTGCCCCTTCTAACGAACAATACAGTCCGTTTTGTGTGCGCCCCACCGACGTGAGAAGCACTTCGGCCGCCCTGACGCAGACGCGCCGCTAAAGACCGCGCGCCATTCTCGCGAACCTTACCTCTTGCCGCCGACACAGCGCTAGCGTGGGATAGGACACCGGATAGGACGCACGACGCGTGGAAGCGGCAGCTTGTCCGACACAGAAGATGCTTACACCGAGGATCGTAAACGTAGGTGCACTGCTCGATGCATGGTGGTCCGCAACGTTGACACGGAGACCACAGACAATCTTCCTAGCCTTCTTGAAGGACCGCCGCACGGAGCGAAGTCGGGGAAGCACTTAGTCCGATCGCACCGTCGGACGCAGCAATAAAGTTGGACGGTCACGGAGCCTGACGGACCCCAGCGTTCAGTAGCCATCAGGTCCCTGCTCGGACTTGCGCCCATCCTGTCAGAAAACCTGATAGAATGGATGTGCCCCGTGAGCTCCGAGGCCACCGTATTTGGCGAACTCTATCAAACCACCAACGCCCACGGGGCGTGCCGACGTTTGAGAATTGCGTATGTGTCGCTCTGTGGTGAGTGCGTATCTTCACCGCGGTCCGGAGGCATGTGTCCATCTTGTTCATCACTCGTTGATGTTTTCGACATCAGTCAAGGTGCGGGGGCATCGCAATACGACATGGGCTCAATCATACAAAGACATACATGTGCTGATCCTGTCAACCTGCAGCGCTACATAGCATGTTACGCATGTGCCAGGTTGCTCGCAAACCACCGGTGACGTGCTTCAGTCATCGCTAGGCCTCCACGTACGAACATAATATATCTCAGGCACAACAACGGTTCACGTCGGTCGAGCTACAACGCCTCCAACGGCATAACATCGGATTAATCTACCAATACCTCCGGATATCTCGTGCTGCTGGCGTTACGGTTACGCAAGCCTCTAGATACAGCAACGGCCACGGCGTCATCTCAGGGTGTGGTCGCACATCTGCATTGTCAGGCAACGTAGCAATGTGTCCCGTACGCAGCCAGTGCTCTCTTACTCGTCATTGATCAGCGGTATTCACCTAGGTATCCCCGTATGTGGTGGCGTTTTCAGTTATAAACGCCGCGCCCGCCGCAGCGCCACCTGTGGTCCAGGGAGAACCGTCATTCATGCGGCGCACAGGAACAAGCCTGCACCTTCCCCGATACGGGCCGCGTATCGGGGGTTGCCCTATTGATTGGGCGCGTTGTGCAGCAGCATGGGGGACCTGGACGATGGAAAGAGGGTCGTGATATACTTGCGGTAACTCAGATTGCCGCGCTTGAGCTATATTACCTTCATAGCTGCAAGACAACACAGCGTGCGTCTTTCGACTCATGGAGCCAACATACGGGATCCAGACCTATAGAGGTTCGGCAGGTACGTACCCCAGATATCCTTACTTGAGTGACTCGGTGTGTCAGACTTCCAGGATATGTCGATGACCACATCGCGTTGTTCCGACTCAGCGTAAGCCTGCCGCCACCGGTACCAATCTCGAGACGCACGACAGAACCTTGACGTACGTAGAGTGCACGCTGTACGCGTACTCTTCGTGAGACCCGTGTTTCTGCCGTCGGTCGTGGTGGATGGAACGGGTCGCTACCACGACCATCCGGGCCGTCGTGAAGCCAATCGACATTGCGGGTCAAAGGCCCCTTCTCTGTTTTAGGTCGACAGGGCGATGACGTGACCCGTTGTGGTTGCACGAGAAACTGGTGCGTTCTAGACGTCTTTGAACAGTGTTGCACGAAGAGAAGTCGTACTGCATGCTGGCCTTTGACACAACTTCTTGTTTGCAGTGTGCCGCATGGATTAGGTTCGGTGATGGGTAGCAGCCAGGACACAAACATCGCCTCAGGTGTGTGGTTTATCATGATGTTCTGTGCATTGGCTCATGCAGTCCCCGCGATAGCATACGGATGTGGTTCCGCGCCGCGAGGATCAGTGCGCTGTGGTTTAGGCTTCCGCCGCCTGTGTTAGTGAGTGGTAAGCCTTGACATACGGGAAATCCCACTCACAGTGAACATTCGCGAGCTATGCGGCGCAGTCACGGTCCGATGAAAGACGATAATATTACGAAAGAACGCGGCGGGAATATCGCTAACCTCAGCCTATCTCAGCCCACATATCCTCAGCGTCCCGGTCCTGCACGGCCTGAGCCGCCCGTGGCATATCCGACATGGGCGCGCGCTGCGTCCGCGGAGGGTTTTCCGCAGCGTCGAACACGACGTCGCTGCGCATGAGCGGGCGCCCGAGCTCCTCGTCCTCGTCCTCCATGTCGATGTCCAGCGTGTACCCCTGCCGTCGCGCGGCCGAGAGGTCGATAGGCTTCGGGCGGGTGAAGATGGACTGTCCGGATCTGTCATGTCAAGCGTGCGGGTGTCAGTATCCAGTGGAGAGGAAGGTGTCATAGACGGGATAGACGCACTGCCGCATGACCGCAGCGAGGCGGCCGAACTGGAGGAAGTTACGGGCGACGAGGAGGAGGGTGTCGAGCAGCTCTTCCTCCTTGGACGTGTTGCCGCACCCGGCGAAGAAGATGAAAAGGAGCGTGATGACGCAGAATGCGGTCAGGACCAGGTCCATGATGTTGAAAGGGGATTTCCAGAATTGCTGTGGCGGCGTTAAGAACTCGGGATAGCAAGCACATACGAAAGGACTCACCCGTCCGAACGCGACAAAGCGAATAACGACCTCCAGAATCATCGCACTGTTGATGATGAACTCCAAGATATAGAACGGTATGGTCGGGCAGTCGTTCACGAGACTGAGCACGACCGTGGTAATGGAGAGCGCCGCCATGGCGAGGTAGAGGATGATGTACGTCCTCGAGTGGACGAACCGATTTGCTATGCCCTTGGTGATTTCATCGCGGGTCATAGAGTATATCGAGCGGGTGGGCCTGCAATGTCATGAGACGGAGGGAACTGTCAATGTCCGACGGGTTCTATGAGTTGGCAAGACGAGGCTGGGAGAACGGAACGTACGCGGGGGTGGGTGGCTCGGGGCCATGGAGAGTATCGTGGAGGGGACTGAGCTCGCCGGCCTCGAGGTCCCCTAGACGGTGATCGGGAGAGGAAGACATGAGTCCGCCGTCCGACGCGGCTCGCGCTCGTAGTCCCGCCATGGCTTATGGGCGCCTACACGAGCACTGGGTTATGGAGGTCAACAACGCCAAATAGCGCCCGTCTGTCGCTCTCATCCATACCACGACCTCGGACCTCTCCGTCGCTGCGGTCTGCTCCTCCTCGTCCCCCTCAGACACTCTTTCTAGACCTTCGCACTCGTAACGATCAGTCAACATGGGTGGTGGAGACTTGAACATGAAGAAGTCGTGGCATCCGCTCCTGATGAAGAATCAGGAGCGGGTGTGGCTCGAGGAAAAGAAAGCTGTAAGTACCACCGACTCTCCATCGCTAGGCTGCCGAGCTAATGCATCTGCATACAGGGCGAGGAACAGAAGAAACTTGACCAGCTACGCAAGGAGAAGGAGGAGGAGCGGCAGCTGCAAGAGCTGCAGCGGCTACAGGAGGAACAGACGGGCAGAAAGAGGACAGAGAAGCTGGAATGGATGTATGCCACCCCCGCTAGCGGTAGCAGCCAGAACGCTAGCGAGCTGGAGGACTACTTGTTGGGGAAGAAGCGGGTGGACAAGATCTTGACGGCGGATGAGCATGAGAAGGTACGCTGGTTGACCAACCTCGGCGCGTCTGGTTACTAATACACCCTAGATTGGAGCTGCCCACAAGAGCTTCATCGCGACTCAATACGCCAACACCGCTCGGGATACCGCCTCCAAGATTCGGGAGGATCCCCTGCTTGCCATCAAACAACAAGAGCAGGCGGCCTACCAGGCCCTCATGTCCAACCCTCTCCGGCTGCGCGAGATGCAAGAACGGACTGGCATCAAGGTGAAGAAGGATAAAAAGGACAAGAAGAAGGACAAGAAGGAGAAACACAAGCACCGCAAGGACAAGCACAGGGAGGATTCGCGCTCGCGATCCCCATACGCCGACAGGCGGCATTCCGACCCTCGCGACAAGTACTCTCGTTCCAGGCGTTCCCCCAGCCCTGACCGTCGCTCTCGCTCTCCTCTCCCTGCGCGCTCTCGGTATGACGATCGCCGGGACAACTATCAGAGTCGCCGTGGACGAAGCCGCGATCGCACACCAGACCGTTCTCGCGACCAAGTCAGGACGTGGCCCCGGTCAGACGAATCGGATGACAACGGCTACGAGTCACGGCGACCGCGGAGCCGCAGTCCCAGTCGGCGCCACGATGAATACGACAGCAGGAAGCGGATACGGAGCCCCAGTCCTAGCCCACGCCGAGCGGACCCCGCGCCATACAAACGCACTAGGATGAGTCCACCTCCACCTCGAGGACCTATGCCATCCCAGTCAAGCTCAGCTGCGGAAGACCGGGCGGCACGGTTGGCTGCGATGAGTTCCAACGCCTCTTCGCTGACGGTCGAGCGCAAGGAGCATCTTACTCAGCTGCTTGAGCGCGAGAAGGCCGAACAGGAGGCAGAAGAGCGTACGCGGGCGAAGAACAAGGGTATGGGAGACTTCTTGTCGCACGAGCAGAAGAAGGTCTTCGGAGGTACGGGTGGCCTGGAGGACCGTATTCGCAGGGGTCGGGGGCAGATGCGTGTTGAGGCCGACTAGAGACTCGTCGGCGGGTCGCTTGGCAGGTCGTTTGTGTCGCTGTGTTTTACCCGCTCGTTGGACTTATGTGTAGCGTTGCTTAGCTGTGTGGACGACCACATCTTTAGGACTCGGACTGGGCGCCGTGGCCAATGAGCGCGGGCCGTTATCGCAAGCTGAATGCTATCTCCTGACGCTGTGGTTGGGCCCCGGCACGGTCGGGCCTCGGAAACCGATCGGCCGAGGAGTGTCGTCTCCAAAAAAGGCTATTTTGAATCACGGTTCGAGCGTTTAGTCAACGCTCTGCGGCAGCCTCGACGGGAACACATGAGCTTCCGGCAAGGTGCTCGCGCTGTAATACATAAAACTCCCACCAGCCTTCTCTCGCCCGTTCTGCGTGCCCCGGCCCACGTCCTGATCACGACGTGTCCTCCACGACGTTCTGAGTACCTGAAACATGACTAACGAGTATAAAAGAGCAACGTCTCCGACGAATTGTGATGACGTCGATGATAATGCTACCGTTCTCCAAGACGCTCCTGGCACAGACAAAAGCGAAGGTGTGTTTATTAGCTTCTCATTGTCTTAACCAACTCATATTCACTCGCATCAACCGCAGACACTCCACACCAGCAGTCGTCTATGCCGCCGAGCTCGGGCAGTACACAAGAGTCCGACTCGCCGGCGGCGAAACCGTACAGTGTCTATACCGCTCGAGAAAAATGGTTCATTGTAGCGGTGACTGGCTTTGCAGCGTTGTTCAGGTGACTGGGTTGTTCAATGACCGTCCGGTAAATATTGACCTCACTGTGAACCACAGTCCTCTCACAGCCAACATATACTTCCCTGCTATTCCCACAATCGCTGCTGCCTTTCGCCAGTCGACCGAGTTGATTAATCTCACAGTCACCGTCTACATGGTCGTTCAAGGGATATGTGGGCACTCAGTTCCGTTGACTTCCAATACGCGCCCTCGCTGACTCCACATCCTTTCAGCGCCGATGTTCTGGGGCACATTATCCGACCGCTGGGGCAGGCGTCCGATGTTCATCGGCTGCATGATAGTGCTCTCTGTCGCCTGTGTCGGGCTCGCGCTCGTGCCCACTAACGCCTACTGGCTGCTCATGCTTCTCCGGTGCCTCCAAGCCGCCGGCTCAGCCAGCACCGTCGCGCTCGGTACGTTGACCATGCCCCCTTGCTTCGCGCAATCTTTTGACTCATTACGGCACAGGTGCTGGCGTAATCGCAGACATCGCGGCCCCGGCAGAGCGAGGCAGCTTCTTCGGGATGTGGAACATCGGGCCGATGGTGGGTCCTTCCATAGGGCCCGTGTTAGGCGGCGTGCTCGCCGAAAATCTGGGATGGCGGTACGCTCTCCATATGTGTTCTCTAGGGGAATGCTGACGCGCTCTAGGTCGATATTCTGGTTCCTGTGCATTGCGGCCGGCGTATGTGCTATCATCATGGTGCTGTAAGCCTTCAATTAGCGGCTCCGTACCTGTACAATACTCATCTCGAGTCACAGATTGCTCCCAGAAACGCTCCGCGCGCTCGTAGGAAACGGCAGCATACCTCCTCCCAAGGCATACCGCCCGCTCATCCCTATCATCGGGCGCACCGCGCAGGAGGCAGACGACGCAGACAAGCCCCCGCGGCGCGGGTTCGCGAACCCGCTGCGGCTGTTCACCTACCCCGACGTCTCGCTGCTGCTCTTCTTTAATGCGCTCGTCTACTCCGTCTTCTACGGCGTCACCGCGACCATCTCGACCCTCTTCCAGCCGATCTACCCGTTCCTGAACGAGACCGATATCGGCCTGTGTTTCCTCGCTATTGGGGGCGGGATGCTGGTTGGGGGCGTTGTCACGGGCGAGATTTTAGACAAAGAGTATAAGCGCATCAAGCGCGACATGATACGCAAGGCTGAGGCGGACCCCGAGAAGAAGATACGCCCCGAGGACGTGACGAAGGAGGAATATTTTCCGATAGAATACGCTCGTCTGCGGCTGATGCCCGCGTTCTTCGCGGTGTACATCGCTGCATGCATCGGGTACGGGTGGTGTCTGCAGGCGAAAGTGAATATCGCTGGCCCCCTCATTCTACAGATCATTAGTGAGTACTCTTCTGCCGATTCGTGACACACGTTGCCGGGCATGGTCACTGACACTGTTTGCAGTTGGCTGGTCTTGCATAGCCATCATGAACAGCGCGCAGACGCTTCTCGTAGATCTCGCACCCAACCACGGTTCTGCCATAACCGCCTGTGTACGTCTTGTGTCTTCATCTGTGCAATCGTTCCCCACACTGACACGCCGACATCTTTGTTCACAGAACAACCTCGTCCGGTGCTCGCTCGGCGCGGCGTGCGTCTCCGTGATCGACCTCATCATCAAGGCCGTCGGGACGGGGTGGACATACACCATCCTCTCCCTCATCTGCGTTGTCTTCTCGCCCATCTACTGGGTGCTTATCCGCTACGGGCCGAAATGGCGCGCTCGTCGACGGGCGCGAAGACTGGCCGCTGGAGAGAAAAAGTAGACTCGACGGATAGATAGATGGTCATGCCTCCGCCTCGACCTACGACCTAGTTAGTACACGACTCATTGAACGGACCTTACGACTCCATGACCTCATGATTACCGCTTACTGTAGATTTCCACCTTTGCTACGTTTCCTTAGGGTCCTTCAACAGGATAGACATCGCCGCACGCTTGTAATAACATCGGACGTTCTCATCAGCTTGGATATTCATACTTCGTATCGATGAACTGCCCGTGCCGAGTGCACTGTCACTTGCCTCACCGTCTCATCAATCACCGCCTTACACTGCGTGCCATCCATATGGCGAGCAAGTAACAAGTACACCAAGCCCATTTTATACAATAAGATCGTCCAGGTCCATCAGCACCGGCAGTCCGTAATCTACGTACGCTTCGTAGTCCACCCGAAACCTAGCCTACACCTAGTAGAACAAGCACCGACTGCTACATACAATACGGGGAGCTGAGAGCTGAGCATACCACGAAGGTGAACTCGAAATGTGCTAGAACAGTAAGGTACGGGATAGCAACAGTGCATCAACACATACATACACATTTGACATACTTCTTCGGCGTCTCCACGGGGGAAAGGGTTTCTTCATTGGCGCGGTGGCATGTTGTGACCGGGATGGCCGGGGTGCGTATAATGATAGTCGTACGCGGGATAGTTGACGCCCTGTACGCCGTCGGTAAAGCCCTGAGATAGGTGCGTCTGGCTGAACGTGAACGGTTCCTGCGGTATCCCATGCTGCCCATGCTGTCCATGCTGCGGCGCGTGCTGCTGCTGAGGGTGCGGCAACCCCATGCCGTGAGGCTGGTGCGGCACATGGTGCGCGTGAGTCGCCATCGACGGGCCCGGGACCGAGCTGAACGTCATCGGCGCACTGACGGGGGGAATATCCATCGGCGCAGACAGCGCCATGTGCGTGAGGCCCTCCGTCGTCATGAGCTGCTGCGGCCACCACTGGTACCCGGGGTAGAACGCGGACGCGTGCGCGTCCATGCCCTGCGACCCCACGCCTATCGTCTGCGCATAGTCCCACGCACGCGACGCGTTCGTGGACGGGGGGTACTGGTCGGCCGACGGCATCGCGTAGCTGTCTCGCCCGGTTGTGTCGGGGTTTTGGGAGGTCCCCAGGGCCTCCTCGACTGATCGCTTCGGCCGTCCTGCCTGCGTTGCATCGGAGGCGTAGGCCGACTCGTCTAAGCGTACTTTCGCACCCTCCAGTAGGAGGCGCAAACGTGTCGCAGTTGGCCAGAGTTTCTATCACGAGGGGCAGGTCAGGGCGATGGTAGAAGCACAGGCGCGTGATGGGGCTCACCTCCATACGCTCGCACGCAGTGATGCACCGACTCAGTCCGAGAGTGGCCTGTGGGTCCGAAGCACGGCGCGTCACTGGAGACAGACGCTGTTAGGTTGATACCGATACTTCGTCGGGAGTACTTACGCGTGATGACGTGCATGATACTAGTCGGTAATATTAGCTTCGATCATCATCGACGGAAAAGGGCGCGAACGTACCCCGCACACTGAAGGTAAATCGATAGGAAGGGTGGGGCCTTCTCGAGGCCAAACCTTTCGTTGTAGATCGTAGCTGCGCGAATCTTAATGTATATACGGTGTGAGAAGTACGGAAATCACGCACCCATAGAAGTGATGTGAACAGCCGCGCCGGAGCAGACATCGAAGGCCTTTAATGGCAGGGGGTCGTCATGCACAGTCGGAGGAGCACCTCTGCGAAGAATAAATCAGCATCTTACAATCAGACGCTTACTGGAAGAAAACGCACTCGGTATACGAGGGAAGGCTTTTCAACGCACGCCTGTCAGTAAGGATGTTACGCGGAGAAGGAATTATGCTCACAATGCTCGATGCAACAGAAGCACAGCAGCCTGATATTCAATGTGCAGCATTAGGATGTGAGGAAGAGGCTTCGCGTATCGGTCCAAAGCATTGTAACGCAGGTGCTCCGGTAACCCGATGTTCCACTTGTTCAGCCGCGCCTCGAGCCGTTCAAACAGCACGCGTCGTGGGGTCTCCGACGACGGCTGCACTGGGTATAACTTGTCCATGATGTCGGTGATGATGACCGCTGTTTCTCAAGGTTAGGCAAGTCGCTTTCACTGCTATCGCTCTATACGCACATAGGTGGCACGCTTCTTGGAAAGCGGTCATGATCCTCGACGGCTGGGGGACGAAATCACGTCCGAGACTATCCCGGGGATACGGCTCCCACAGTTCGGTCTCGTCGACCTACGCGGAGGTTGCGTTTGAGAGACGGGGGTATGATAGAGAACGAGTTACGTACCTCGTCGGCGCTGACGACTGGCGTAGAGTAGTCGTTTGCACGGAAAGTGATTGGCCTCCCGAGCCACACTGCGGATAACCTGCACGTCGATTAGAACTAGGAAATCTCCATACAATGACGTTGTACGTACTTGTCACAGATGCAACATGACCACCAGATATGCTTCCTGGCCTGTTTCTCGACGTCGGTAAACACAGGCGTTGTGCCATCCGACGTCCAACTATCGGCATTTCGGTTCATGCCGAGGTCGATGGCCTGCACGAGGCGTCAACTCCACAATTGTCACCTCGAATAAGCGATCTTACCATTCGCAACGCCATGCCTGCAGATTATTGTTTAGTGTCACAGGTCGAAGAATTGAGAGCTGCTAAAAGATAACTCACCGCTGTATAGCCACCCTTTGTCCATGGCACCTATACCAACTGTGAAGAGTGCTGAGATGGTCTGGTTTTATAGCACTCACCCATGCCGAATTCGCGGATAGCGAGGAGTAGCAGCGCTTGACAGGTCGACGGGCGGCTCGTCTGATACTTTCGGTCTGTGAAGAACGAGCTTGTGAGATGTGGCGACGCACAAGAGCCCCCCGTGCTTTCTTACCTAGAAGTCTATGCGCATCCTCCGCGTACTGCTGCCCCGCTCGTGACATATGGCTGCCATGTTGACCAGGTGGATCTTCGGGCAGGCTTGAATATCTCGCTGCGATCGCGAACATCGCCAGTAGCAGTATCTTGCACGGCTCCTGAATGGAATGTCGGCTAAGGTGAGTGTTGCCGATCGCATGCATCCTTTGGGAGCTATAAGTAAATGTCAGCATTACAGAGTAAGATTTATGGTTCATACGAACTCGCTGCGAGATAAGAATATGTGTCAGTATTTAACGAGGTATCGAAGCGTTCGTACCACTCACTACGAGTTGTAGTGATAGAGGAAGTCTTGCTTGTGGACAACGGGGAAGAAGGGATGAACATAGGTGAAGTACAGCCGTAGAAGATGTGCTTGCATATCCGGAGAAGGAAGTTGGACGGACGCATCTTCCTCTTCTTGTGTCGGATCTTGCGATGACACCTCGGGATTAACGTCTGCCTGGTTAAACTTCCTGTGGTGATATGTTAGCACAACGTCGTCGAAACGCACGACATAACGTACCATATTCTGTTCTCCTGCTGTCCATCACCCGTCTTTCTCCGGCTTTGTGCAAGCAGAGGGAGGCCAGATGCGGGGCCGTGGTAACGAAACTGAGAGATACGCTGTCAACGCATGAGATATGCCATCGTATATGTCACGGTACCTCTTGGTGTTCGTCAACTGAGAGATGTCCAAACGTTTCTGCGGTTTCATCCACGGTATTGGGCTCACCCGCCTCTGTTCGGAGTCAATACTGTCATAGCAAGCAATATTGGCGCATCGTAAGACGTACGTGATGCGTCTGTCAAGGTGTAGAGGTTGTCCCAGTTCTGAGGATCGTGCGAGAGCGCGCTGGGTTGACCAGCGTAATCTAGACGCCGTCGTGTTCTCGCAGGATCTTTCGAACCGCCTGCAGAAGATGAAGAGCGAGATATTGGGCTCATGGATGCGTTTGGGTAAGCAGCCCATTGGTTTCCATATGCGAGTTTCCGCGCTAGCTGCTCCTGCCACTCTTTCGTCGGCGTAGCCATTGCGGTAGGATCTAAATAGGAAGTTTAAAAGGTGTACAACGCATTTGAGTACGAATCGCCTTGCCTTGCGAAACTATCTCTCGCGAAACGCGGGACTGCCTGCGGGACCGACGATCCTCCATCGCGGGATGAGTATCTGAGCCTTCGAGTGACGAGGCATAGAAGTTCTCGTGTCCCATATCCGGTTGCTGCCCCACAACACTCCTCGAACCCTATATTGAGAAGGTCAATAGGTAACACTTAACGCACGTTCACAGGATGAGGGCTCACGTAAGGACCGGCTTGTACGCGGTTAAGTATGCCATTGGCGAACGGGTCACCGCGAAGGTCATTGATGATATCCTGGGCTCGCGGAGACTCCATGATAGTGGCGAGGATGCACTCTACTTGGTGCCATCTTTGCTCGATAGAATGGATGTACCCCTTGGGAGGACCACGCTTGAAGCTGGGACCTGAGGGCGAACGTAAGGACGTCAGGCACGGCAGAACCCGTGCTGGTGCGGACTGTACCTTGAAAAGTGCAAGCTGCGGGCGCGTAAGAAAACGAGATAGAATCAAAGTTTTACGAAGGGTACACACGCGTGTTGGCTACTTCGCAGTTCTTGCACCTCTCTCCGTCTCCGGGCTCGCACTTGCTCTTGATTTTGCGACAGCGATCGCAAGCTGAGGGGAGGAAAAAGTCAGTGAAACGCCTGAGTATGATGGGCCTGTGAACGGACCTCTGGAGCCACGCTTCGAATTTGTAGCTTTACTGGAGGAGCCTGGTTCGTTGCCGTCGTCCTCGGAGAAGCTGAGAGCGGGTTGT
This sequence comes from Trametes pubescens, assembly GCA_001895945.1. Lineage (NCBI taxonomy): Eukaryota > Fungi > Basidiomycota > Agaricomycetes > Polyporales > Polyporaceae > Trametes > Trametes pubescens. Next base: position 16,844 of record MNAD01000072.1, read on the forward strand.
TGGTCTGGGTCGTTAGTCATGGGCATGGGGACGGGAGAGAGTGGTGGCGGGGGAAGCCAAGAAGATATCAGCGAGGTTTCTCGAGACGAGCGAACACAGGCGGGTACCTTGTCATTGCGGGCTGGACGCCGAATGTGCCCGGTATAGAGCGCAAAGACGGTGACATCACTCTGCAGACTCGCGCTCCAGCGCTCTGGTGCAGCGGCCCCACACGTCACGTGGGCGTGCCTATCCTGGACGCGTCGCGGGCGCCCCGAGCGGGAGTCGCATGTCCTGCGCGACTCCGAACTCGGGATGGCAAGCAGTCTTCCGCTGACCTTCAACCGCGCGTATCTGCACCCCTCTAATGCCACGCCGCAGCAGCTGACGACCCTTTTCATGACAGAGGCTGTCCGTGGAGTCGCAGAGTTCAGTGAGTGCCCGGTCTTCGTCCGATTCACCGCCCTCCTGAACCTAATCCACTCTATGCTCCCCAGTCGAAGTCGCCGTACACACTATCTTATACGTCCGCCATGTCTACCCTGCGGACCTCTTCGTGCGCAGGAGAAAATACGACACGCCCGTCTACCAGTCGCGTCACCCGGCACTCAACGAATACATCGCCGGCGCCGTGAAGGCGGTCACCGAAGAGCTAACCCTCGTCAGCGCGTTCCATTCATCCGTCGCACGCGAAGCTTACACTGCCCTAGGGCACGGTCGATAAAGTTGTGCTGGTCATCAAGAGCGCGGACGAGAAGCCGCTCGAGCGGTTCATCTTCGCCCTCCGCAGCACTCTCCAAGTCGAATCCTACAACAAGGACACGAGGTCGCGCACGCCTTCCATTCGTTCATGTCCGACCGCCTCCCTGATTCATAGAACGTAAACACAGCGTCGAGGGGGCGATGTCCGCAGCGTCGCTCACTCAGTACTTCCGCTCCTTCCTCGTTAAGCTCAGCATGATCGAAGCCCAGCTGGGCCAGATGGACACGAATGACGGTGACGAGCCATGACGTCCAGGGACCGGGGCCATGGCCTGCTGACGACTCGCATGCATTCCCCAGATCTCTCCTTTGCGATCCTACTCGAGCTCCAGGACGATAAGGCACCCACTGCTTCTCATGGCAAGGCGCGTACCTCCCTATCTGTCCCTTTCCACTTGCGCAATGTCCCTGATGATCTCCTCATCCACAGGATCCCCCGCCCTGGGTTCCAGCAGCCAGGCCCGAGACCACCGCAGGGGCCGCCGACGCCGCAGAGCTTCACATGGTCCGTGCGGTCGACACGGGTATCATCGATGTACGCGTCATTGCAACCGGGCAGTGGATCGAGAACTCACTTTCGCTATAGCTGTCACTCGCCGTCCAAGAATCGGAGTACAAACTCAATCTGGGCAAGGAATCGGAGTCAAAAGGGAAGCAAAAGGCCAACTGACCGCGCAACCGCCACCGCACACGTAAAACAGGGTAAACAGGGGCACGATACAAATACAACGGACCAGCGGCACGACACAGTCCGTAGTAGATTAAACGTCCACGCGTATGCGCTGAATTACTGGTATAATCCTGTCCCATTCCTCCATGGCCTACATAGCAGGAGCGCCGTGCGTCAGCGCCACCGCCCGAGGTTCGTCCACTAAGCAGATGACTTACCGCCTTGTAGAACTCGATCTGCCCGTCAGCGTAGTTCCCGAGCATCTCCTTCATCTCCGCGTCCTTCGCCCGCTGGAAGATCGCCTGCTCGCGCAGCGTCTCGTCGCTGAACGCGTCCGACGTCTCGTGCGCCGTCGTCACCGCGTCTTGGAGCTGCCGCCACAAAGTGTCATGGTCATGATTACCTGCTAGACACCCGACACCCGCGCACGAAAGGCTCACCTCCTTGATCTTCGTGTCCAGCTTGCGCATCCGCTCCACGCGCGCCCGATCGTCGTCCTGCCCGCGAAGAGCGTCCACCCTGTCTTTGATGTACGCGCCGAGCCCGAGCCCCGTACTCCCGGCGCGGCCGCTGATCACCGCCGCGAGCCGGTCGCGCTCTGCCGTCACCGCAGAGAGGTACTCGGAGAGCTCCTCGAAGTCCATTTGCTTCTGGTCGCGCAACTTGAGCACCGCGCGGTTCGCGTGCGAGTACTGGATGAGCGAGTGCAGGTGCACCAGGAACGGGTCCGTCGACGTTTGCGTCTACATGACATAACAAGCACTTTGAGTGAGCACGGGTCCGACGCACACAGGGCAGGGCACGGAGCGGCTCACGTTGTGGCGCAAGAGCGCGGAGAATTCGAGGAGCGTGTTCGAAAAATGGTTGAGCGGGTCCGTGATGCCCGACTCGAGGAAGCCGAGGCCCTGCACGGCGACGGCGAGGTCGTGGTAGTCGCCCGTGAGATCTTCACCCGGTTCGGGATTGCCGTCTCTTTCAGCCTCAGATACACGCACGCACTAGGGGAGGGGGCGCGCGGCGCGGCGCGAGGGGGCTACTCACCGTTGGTGCGGTTCCGCACGCGGCTGTACAGCCGCTCCGAGAGCGCGATGCCCTCTTCGAACTTGTCGACGCCCTCGCGCATCGCGAGGAACCGCTCGTCCGGCTTGCGCACGCGCGAGAACGCGTTCAGGAGGCTGTCGGAGATGCTGTCGATCACCCCGGAGGAGGGCTCCACCGGCGGGTGCGCGACGTGTTGGTGCATGATGACATGCTGGGCGGTGTTAGGAGAATGTGCCAATGAGAGTGGGTGTACCTGTGTATGCGTACCCATTCTGTCGATTCGAAGAACGCCCGGAGCAGGGTGCTCCTCTGTAGTGTCGGGTGGCGAGCCAATCGTTGTAGGAAGCGGTGGAGACTGTACGGAGGTCAGGTATAAGGAACCTTCACTCACAGTTGACAAACCTACTCGAGTCTCCGCCTTTCCATGAACTCTGGGCTAAACCTGTCTCCTGTAACATATTCTGCGCACACGGTCGTACAAGGACCCTACGTCTCACGGTTCGAGTGTACATACCAAGTCTGTGTTTGTCTGGCAAGGGAGGCACCACGCAGGCCGGGAAGTCCTTCGCGAGGTGTGTTCGCAGGAAGACGAAGTCTTGGAACCGCCTCCTCGCTGTAGGATTTGGTGTTGAAAATATAGGAAGGTTGGTCTGTGCACCGTGTTAAGTATTGTCAGAGACCAGTACAATCGTGTCTGCGCCGCACCTTCGCAGTCACAAGATAGGAGACATAGGCATCCTTGGTCTCCGCGAGCTCCTTCACGGGGTCCTTCACGCTGGTGATGAGATAGCCCTCCCACTTGGGGTCGTGCGGGTCGCGGCCATCCTCGCTCTCGGCCGTGCTCTGCCTGAACCCGGGGCCAGAGAGGCCGGCGGAGGTGCCTTCGTACGTTGCGGGCGCGGCGGGCGACTCCCAGGTGACGCTGTCGAACACGTCCTCATCGTCGCCGAGCATATCGTAGACAAAGCAGAGAGCAGAAGAGAGAAACGGGCAACTGCGAGTGGAAGTGAACGCGGACGCCGAGTAAGCTGCGCACGCGATTCGCCGACGTCAGATGGGACAAGCAGTGCCGCGCAGGAACGGCGTCCGTCCTTCCAGGCGTTCACGCAATACAGCCGCGCTGCGCACAACAATCGTCAACACTCTCCTTCCCCTCTCACCGACCGCCATGGTCCGCAGATGGTCATGGCTCCCCTTCTGCTCGCTGTTTCTCGCCCTGGCCGCCGCGGTCGCGTTCGAGGTCCCCATTTCCGACACAGACTATGACCGCCAGATATGCTCCGGCATGTGGGGCGGGAAGAATGCGTACATAAACGGTGTGCCTCGCCACCTGCTATATGCGTGTCGTATGCTAGTGCTCATGCCCCCTAGTAACCTTCGACTCGGGCTCGTTGGGCCAGCTGGCCATGGTGATATACGAATGGAGTGACGTGAAGTACTTGGGCAAGGATGCGACCACGGGCAGACCTGTGAGTGCGTACGAAGTGTCTGCTGCGCGGCCGCTCAACCCGCGTTACATGACACAGGAGAAGTATTATGTTTGCACCTCGGACGCTCTAAGGGGCGGCTATTGCGAGAGCTCGCAGCTCGGCCGCTTCATTGTAGACCTCCCAAGTGGCCAGTCCATAAACGACACAAGCATTTGGTCCGCGAGAGTCGCATTACCTACCGGAAGCGACTCCGCCACAGAGGGCTCCAACGTCGCCGTCAGTGGCCTCTGGGACAACCCCGATGGCAACCCGACTCCTCCTGACTTAGGCCCTGAGTACGAAACCAATTGGCGCAGAGACAGCGTACTAGCAGTTCGCCAAGCGGTAAACCCCAGCCCTACCAGCATCCTGCGGTACCAGAGTGCTATTCAGTACAACGTCCGGAAGACTGGATACTATTGCGTCGGTATGTTACTGTTGACACTTAGCGGCAATTGCGCGGTGCTCACGATTCTTCCAGCAATTGTACCCATCACCGTACTGCCTGCGACTTCTGCACGACAGGATGTGTCCAACAACCCGCATCCCTCGTACTCTGGCTCTGTATTCTTCCGGAACACCTTCGACGGCAGGCTGCCTGCATCGGACTACCCCAAAGTCAATGTGAGTGTGCAATTACCGTATGACGTCCCAAAACTAAAAGGACCTTTTGTAGTTCTACTTCTCCATGTTCCTCGTGTATTCTGCACTCGCCATCGTTTGGGGATGGCTTTGCTACCAGAACGTACAAGACCTCCTTCCCATCCAGGTTGGTCACACTATATCTCAGACGAAGGCTTTGTCTGACATTCACTAGTACTACGTATCTGGCCTCCTTGGTTTCCTGATCATCGAAATGCTCGCGAACTGGGGTATGTCTTCAGTATCGCTCTTGGGCTTGTCGTACTGATATGACCATCTCCAGCATATTACCGTTACCTCAACGCACACGGAGAGGGCACACCTTCCACGGTGTTCCTCATCGTCGGTCAGTATCGCGGTCCTTTTTCCCGCGCATACAGATGCTCACTTCTCGTCCGTGCAGTCGCCATTCTCGACGCCGGCAGGAACGCACTGTCGTTCTTCCTGCTCTTGGTTGTTTCTCTTGGTCTCAGCGTGGTCAAGGAATCTCTGGGCAGAACCATGCTCAAGTGCCAGCTGCTTGCTGGCGCACATTTTGTCTTTGGAGGTGCGTCCGAGTATGTGTCTCCTTCACGCTCTCACCTGACTGTTGTGCACAGTCCTCTATGCCGTCGGCATCGTCGAACTTGAGCTCGAGTCCGCATCTGCATTCATTCTTCTCCTCTTCGTCATTCCTTTGGCTTTCACCCTCAGCGGTTTCCTTCTCTGGATCATCTACTCCCTGAATGGTGAGTACTGCCTAGATGTCCCTCTTGACTGTGCCCTGACATGTCGACGGTAGCAACGATCGCGCAACTTGCCGCAAGGAAACAGCGCTATAAACTGTCGATGTTCAACTGGCTCCATCGCATTCTGTTGATGACCGTTGTTGTCATCGCCATCTTCTTCGTCGTTTCTTCATTCACGTTCTCCGGCCGCCTTGCAGAAGGTACAGCCCGCGACCTTCGTGTCGACGAAACACCACTGATATCTCGCTCCAGACTACGGCGCCAAGTCGTGGAAACTTCAGTGGTGGCTGCTGGACGGCTGGCTCGCGCTCCTATACCTCGTCGATTTCATGGCCATCTCCTGGCTATGGCGCCCATCTCCGAACAACAGAAGATATGTATACTTCATCTTACCCATTGCACCTCATGCTTACCTATCTTGTCCTTACATTAGCGATGTTCGATGAGATCGCGCAGGATGAAGAAGACGCCGAGGATTACGATCTCGAGTCCCTCGAGCACCGCACAGACGCACGCGGCCTGCACGAGACCGACGACGACGCCGCGACGCTCGTGGGCCGGCCCGTCGGGGACGACGCAGTCGTGTTCGAGATCGGCGACGAGGATGGGGCGGGCAGCGATGACGAGGACGCGCCCAAAAAGCGGCGCGGCGAGCGCGAGCGGCTCGACGGCGCGGAGCACGAGCGCGAGGGCTTGATGAAGGACGATTAGGTTTTACACATAGACACTCGTATCTAATAAAGCACATGTAGAGTACACGCATATCATCTCTGGCCCTGGTGGGCTGCAGCCGAAGGCGAGGGAAGAGTCCATGCATTAATCCCTGATACGACCCGTCGACGTCGTGTACAGACGCGCTGCGATGTTCATGCTTTGCAGTTCCTGTCAGGCGTTCGTCAGTATGCTGTCCTGAACTACATGACGTCTTGCGACGATGCTTACCTGGAACAGGAGCTTTGCGGCATAGGGGATGTAGATCTGTGAACAGGCAGTCTTGTTCTTGCACGCGCGACATTCGAAGGTTTGCTTTTTCTGCAAGTGAAATGTGAGCAACAAGATGAAATAATGTCCCCATAACATTACTCACGAGGTTGGCGATGGCAGTGAGACCGCAACTGCAAGACGATGGGGTTAGTGAATAGCAACACTAGAACTCCGGCGAAAGACGTACATATCACAAACATGCAGACGGTAGGCATCGCTCGCCTCGAACAGACGCTCCTTCAAGAACGCAGCCACACCATGCGAGATCATGCAATCGCGTTCCATCTCTCCGAACCGCAGACCACCGTCACGACTACGACCCTCGACCGGTTGGCGCGTGAGGATCTGCACGGGCCCACGGGCACGCGAGTGGATCTTGTCGTCGACCATGTGCTTCAGCCGCTGGTAGTACGTCGGCCCGAGGTACACCTGCGCCTGGATTTTGCGCCCGGTGTGGCCATGGTACATGATCTCGAGCCCGCGCGACTGGTAGCCCTTCTGGCGGAGGAACTGCGAGACGGACTCGACGGTGAGGTCCGTGAACGGCGTCGCGTCGCCCTCGTTTCCGATGAGCGTCGCGACCTTCGAGAGCAGACACTCGACCAAATGCCCGATGGTCATACGGGAGGGAATGGCGTGCGGGTTGATGATGATGTCGGGCGTGATGCCCTCCGCCGTGAACGGCATGTCCTCCTGGCGGTAGGTGATACCGATAGTACCCTTCTGTCCGTGACGTGAGGCGAACTTGTCGCCGATCTGCGGAATACGCGTCGAGCGGACGCGGATCTTCACGAACTTCTGACCCTCCGCGTTCGTCGTGATGAGTACCTGGTCAATGATACCCTGCTCGGTGCTCTTGAGTGGCGTCGACACATCGCGCTTCGTATGCGTCCGCGTACGCTGGCCGAGCTCCTCGCTGTCGGGCGGGATAGGCGCGGTCTTGCCGATGATGATGTCCTCGCCGTTGACATTGGTGCCGGGCGCGATGAGACCGTCGTCCTCCAGCTTGTCGTATGTGCCGTGCTTCATCCGCAGTGTAGAATCGCGCGTCGGCTTCTCGAACTCCTCCAGCTGCTGGATGCCGCTCTTCTTCTCGAGGTCCATGTAGCTCCGGTAGTACATACTTCGGAACAGACCTCGGTCGATGGAGCTCTGGTTCATAATGACGGAATCCTCCTGGTTGTAACCGCTGTAGCACAGGATGGCGACAACGGCGTTCTGGCCAGCGGGCAGTTCGCGGAACTTGAGGTACTCCATAGAACGCGTGGTCGCAAGGGGCTTCTGGGGGTAGTAGAGGATGTTCGCCATGGTATCCATGCGCACGAGGAAGTTCGTCAAGTAGATACCCATCGCCTGCTTACCCATGGCAGACTGGTAGGTATTACGAGGGGACTACGAGGTGTGTGAGCATATGCAATACATCATGCGAAGCGCATGCAAGCTTACCTGGTTGTGGTCGGGGAAAGGAATGATACTGGCACAAACACCCAAGATCATGCTAGGATGAATCTCGCAATGTGTCCAAGTGTGCGCATTGGTCGGCGCCTTCAGGCGGGCCGACGGGTCGAGCTCGCCGTCGTTAGCGTGAGGGTCGATGCCCGCCGACTGCAACCTCGAGTTCTCGAGGTCCTCCGGCGTCATGCAGATCATGACCGTCTCCTCTTCCTCTGCGTCCAGGAGCTCGATGACACCGTCCTTGATCAGGTTGTCCCACTTGTACTCGAATTTGGGTACATCCTTCTCAGGTTCCTCCTTCCCGCGGGCGAGGTTTTCAATGTGCTTCTTCTGCAGGAGCAGCTGCTGGTTCTCGACGATGAAGAGTGGTCGGCAGACACGTCCGGCGTCGGTGTAGAGACGGAGCTCGCGCTCGCGGATGTCGCGGACCACGGAGACCTCGGCACTGATGTCGTCCTTCCGGCGCAGCTTCTTGATCGTCTTGACGAGGTTTGCAGGGTCACGGTGCACGCCCATCCAGACTCCGTTAACGAACACCTTCGTGCAGGGCGTCGACGAATGGGCGTTCTCCTCCAGGGACTCCAGACCCCACTCCTCCAAGAACTCGATGACCGGTGCGGAGAGCGAACCAACCGAGATACAAGACATGAGTGACAAGTTCTTGACGAGACCACAAGCCTGTCCCTCGGGTGTTTCCGCAGGACAGACCATACCCCAGTGAGTGTTGTGGAGTTGACGGGGCTTGGCGATCTTGCCTTCACGACCGAGAGGAGTGTTGCACCGACGCAAATGCGACAACGTGGAGGCGTATGTGTATCGGTTGAGCACCTGAGAGACACCAGCCTTGGACGACATGGTCTTCTTCTGGTCTCCCCAATTCCCGGTGGCAAGGGAGTACTTCAGTCCGTTCGTGATAGTGTTGTGCTTCACAGCAAGGCCCAGCTGGAACTCCTTGTGGGTCTCAACGCACTACAAGACGTGTTAATGATGATGATCTAGGATATAGCTCGTGCACTGACCTTCTGGAGGTAGCGGTACACATCCTTCGTCAGCTTGCGGAACAGCATACGGAAGAGGTTCGCCAAAAGTGGACCAGCAAGATCAAGCCGCTTCTTTCCGAAATGGTCACGATCGTCAAGGTCTCTGCGCTCGAGAGCCGCAAGCAGGAGACGATGGATCATGTAGCCGAAGAAGTAGGCCTTCTTGGACTCGGAACCTTCGGCCATCGAAACATGGGGAAGCATTTCCTTCTGCAGAATTTCCTGGGCATAGCGCAGACGTCGTTCGCGGTTGAGACCAGTTGTTGTTCCGCGGTTGCCGATGTAGTCCAGTGCAATCTAGATAGTTTTAGCTGAACAGGATTCGTGCACCGGGGACTGATACAACAAACCTCGCGGTCCTGGATAACGAAACCCTCGTCTATACACGGTTTCAGCATCTCCAACATCTGGTTGTCCTGCATATCGTAGCAGATATGTTCCAAGATGTCACGGTCGGAGATCACGCCGAGGGCACGGAATACGACCCAGATCGGGATATCGACCTTGATGTAGGGGATGGTCGCCTTCATGACGTTTCCGAGCTATACACCAAGCCATCCAACAGTTAAGTCGTAGATGAGCATATGCACCAGCAAATACCTACCGAACGCTCCTGGCTTCGGTGATAGAGCTTCACTTGGAACTGACTGATCGTCTTTCCACCCTTCTCGACGGCGCTACGAATCTCGGCGAGGAAACTGATGGGGGAGGGTTGCGCTTTCGCGAAGACGTATACGTGGTTGGTGGCCATGCGCTCCTGCGCAATAAGCACCTTCTCCGAACCGTTAATGATGAAGTATCCTCCAGAATCGTACGGACATTCATTGAGGTCATAGAGTTCATCGTCCTCAAGACCATGCAAGATGCAGAATGTCGACCGAAGCATGATGGGGACCTGTTCATAGACTGGTCAGGTCATCAGCCAGAAAACACATAATGAAGGAAACCTACTTTTCCAATCCACACTTTTCTCGTGTCCTCAGGGTTGTCATCATGCTCAGTCTCCCAGACCATATCCCCTGTGGCGCTGTCCGGGTCCTCCCGTCCCAGAAGTACGCGCTTCTTCATCTCGATGTATAGCGGTGCGGAGTAGGTGAGATTCCGCAGACGAGCTTCTTGAGGGAATATAGGAACGACAGAGCCGTCGGCTTCCGTGACAGTGGGTCTCGAGAGGTAAATCTGCCCAAACTTGATCTCGTAGCGGCGAGTGACGTCGGATTCATGGCCTGTATGTTGGTCCGCCTGATCGAGAATGAGGTCTGCGTTTTCATCGACGAGTTCTTGCATGGTATTCTGGACGAACTCGTCGAACGAGTCCAGCTGCTGTCGCACGAGACCCTTCTGGTCGAAGAAGCTGGAGATGACCGTCCAACAATCTTCCTGAGTGATCTCCTCATACTCCTCGCCTGTGCCTTCACCATCCACCCCGTAGCCATCATCATAGAAGGACGCCTGCGTGGCTTCAAAGTCTGAATGGGTGGCGTTGTTTAACAGCCACTCAGCACATGGTGAGAAGTGTGGACATACCTTGGCTCATTTTGAATAGGACACCGCGTGAAGACTAACAATACGTTCAGAACCGGAGGCGAACAGTGAAGGCGCACAGAGATAAGCCGTTCAGTCAGAATACACACAGCCCGAGACACCACGACTAGTCGTCACAGCAGAGCAGGGAAGAGCGAGAACGAGCCCAGAGGATGTGGATGGTGGCGAAGAAGGGCCTGGGACGCTGCGAGACGCGTCCACGCTGACCAACCTGGGTAGGCGCCCAACGCTACAACGAGCGCCTGGCCCTCGGACCTCGTTTGGTGTCTCACTCCGGTTCCGCCATGGTCTTGTACTCAGCCTGCCATTCGTTCTCTGCACGACACACATCGACTCATGCCGACTCAAGCTATCTTCTCAATGCTTTGGCTCGTTACGATGATGTGTCTCGCGCTTTCAACCGCGTCTTCACCATACTTGCACATCTCGACTACCTAGGTCGAATCTTGTGCAAGAAACGTTCATGGTATGCATGCATGATGCCTTGAGCCCACAACATATCGTCGGCGTACTAGAAGCACAGCAATATGTTTTATAACTTCGTAAGTTTGCTGTGTTAGAACCCCGTACATCAGGTCGAAGCCCGATGACGACAACTTCTGAGGTAGGCTAGGACCCTAGGTCGGCGATGATCCTGCTTGCGTGCTCGACAAGCCACATGAGGTATGCTCTGAGGTATAGTATATATAATGAGCAGAATGTTCTGCATCCCCGGCTTGCAAGTGGCGATGGTCCTAACATTCAACGGCTCACCTAGGTCTCCCTCACCCTGCTTTCCTTCTTACTAAACGTCGAAGTAGTGTTGAGCTGGGGTGTTACGGTGCTGCCGTTCATGTTCAGACCGTAACAGGGCCAGCTTCGTTCGCAAATCACAGCCCGCACGTAGTCAACTCACCATGATGTAGGGGAGCGCAGTGGTTAAACGTCTGCTCCGTCGTCCTCGTGCAACTACCCTCCGTGCGACGCGTTTTTTAGGTGGCAAATGCGGCCCTCCATCATCTGTCCAGCACGCGAAGAGGCCACATCGAGTTGCGTAGACCGATGGAAACAAGGGAGATAAATTGGCAAGGTGTGTACTCACAGTGGGGAGTGTCAAGTCTGCCAACTGTTGACTCTTGCCCTCTATTGCCTCTCGCAGCCCAGCCCGGATGCGTCCCGTGGCGCCGATGGTCATGCGCTTGCCGTGACTACCGAGAGCACCGCAGAAGTTGATCGACGTTGCGCACGCACCGAGGAACGTCATTCACGGTGCGGTGGTCCTCGAAACGGGCGGTCATCGGCAGTACCTCTCCTGAACCACTGACGTCCAGCTCGAGGAGGCATCAAGAGGTGCGGCATGCTGTCCTTGTACGAGCTCTTCTCGTTCCCTTCGAGCGCTCGCCGTGCCGAAGGTACCAGCGTGGCGATCACCGGGCCGCCTGTCGTATGAGTTCTCGAGCGAGTGCTAAACCTGGCTCCAATATACACGAAGCAACATGGTGCGCCGACCTCCCAGGTCACCTGCAGCCGTGCACTGTATGGCCGAATATATCGACCGCTGCCGTTGAACAGCTGAACCACGACACCTTCCCAATGCAGCATACGCCATAATTCCGGACTCCGTGCACATCTTGATCCGCTCTCCCGGTCCCCGGCCCCGAGCTACAACGTCCGTCCTCTCCTCCTCCAGCTCAGCAATGTCTATTCACTATCTCCACTCAGGTACTCTACCTGGCCCCGCAACCCGGGGCTTTTGAGGTATTTAGGGAACGTCAAACGTCAAGCAGTGCCTAAAATACTGTTAGACGGCAGGACACGGAAACTCGTCGGACGTAGCGGCTGCTCTTCATGCACCTCTTACGGATATTGCATATGCAACGCAACACAGGTTATTTTTATCGACGGCACCTTGAGACCCGCGACCTTCCAAAAATTCGGTGCCTCTTCGGGTCGAGCGAGCATCAGCAGCTCTCGGACATGGCCAAGGAAGCGGAGACAGGTCATGCTTCTTCACTTGCACACCCGGACCCATCTCGGCGGGCCGCATACCTGTTTCTTCAACGCCTTCGCCGACGCGTTGTGCAATGCGTCTCTGACAGGTGCACTATACGATCTATTGCAAGCAATTCGGCCGCGCGGACGACCTGGCCATGACCAGAGAGGGACAGGTACACCCGGGGACGCGTATAAAAGGTGGCCTGTCGCGTCGACAGTCTGCATCGAGCCAGCAGTCGCCTCTCGACAACCCGTCTCCGGTACAGCCTCATCGACAATGTTCCCCTCAGCATCCCTCCTCGCGTTCTCGCTGCTTGCGACCGTCTACGGTCAGCAGGTCGGCACCCTCACGGCAGAGAGCCACCCCCGCCTCAGCATGCAGCAATGCACGAGCACGAACAACTGCCAGACCCAGCAGCACTCCGTTGTGCTCGACTCCAACTGGCGCTGGCTCCACTCGACCTCTGGCAGCACCAACTGCTACACCGGCAACACCTGGGATGCCTCGCTGTGCCCCGACGCGACCACCTGCGCCGCCAACTGCGCTCTCGACGGTGCTGACTACGCTGGTACGCCTCTGCTTCCCCTGCACCCGTCGTTGCATACGACTTTACTGACTGTGGCCCGCAGGCACCTACGGTATCACCACCAGCGGCGACGCGCTCACGCTCAAGTTCGTCACCCAGGGCCCGTACTCGAAGAACATCGGCTCGCGCGTGTACCTCATGGACGCGAACGACCAGAAGTACGAGATGTTCAACATGAAGAACCAGGAGTTCACCTTCGACGTCGACATGTCGAACCTCCCCTGCGGTCTCAACGGCGCGCTCTACTTCGTCGAGATGGACGCGGACGGTGGCGCGGCGCGCTTCCCCACCAACAAGGCCGGCAGCAAGTACGGAACCGGCTACTGTGACACCCAGTGCCCGCAGGATATCAAGTTCATCAACGGCGAGGTGAGCACGGCTCCCGGCGCTGGTCGCGCAAGTACTCACGCCGCCTCTAGGCCAACATCGAGGGCTGGGAGGGCTCCCCCAGCGACCCCAACGCGGGCACCGGCAACTTCGGTACCTGCTGTAACGAGATGGACGTCTGGGAGGCGAACAAGAACGGCGCGGCCTTCACCCCGCACGTCTGCTCCGTCCAGGGCCAGACGCGCTGCTCGGGCGAGCAGTGCGGCGACGGCGACGAGCGGTACGACGGCATCTGCGACAAGGACGGCTGCGACTTCAACTCGTTCCGCATGGGCGACCAGACCTTCCTCGGCCCGGGGATGACGGTCGACACGAACCAGAAGTTCACGGTGGTCACGCAGTTCCTGACGAACAACAACCAGACGTCGGGCACGCTCTCCGAGATCCGCCGCCTGTACGTGCAGAACGGGCGGGTGATCGCGAACTCGAAGACGAACATCCCCGGGCTCGCGACGTTCGACTCCGTCACGGACGAGTTCTGCAACGCGCAGAAGCAGCTGTTCGGCGACACGAACACGTTCGAGCAGCTCGGCGGCCTCAACCAGATGGGCGAGTCCTTCGACCGCGGCATGGCGCTCGTCATGTCCATCTGGGACGACCACGCTGCGGGCATGCTCTGGCTCGACGCCGACTACCCCACCGACGTCCCCGCGACGAACCCCGGCGTCTCCCGCGGCCCCTGCTCGGCCACCTCCGGCGACCCGACCACGATCGAGAACAGCGAGGCGAACTCGTCCGTCACCTTCTCGAACATCAAGGTCGGCCCCATCGGCTCGACTTACTGAGCGCGCATAGGTATGTGCACGATGCTGGGCATCACAGGATTATCCGCTAACGACTTCATTGCAGACATACCGCGCCGCTCCGCGAGAGAAAAGGGTGGTGGTCGTGGTTTGTGAGGTCTTCTCTTGGTCTTATACTCTCGGGCTCGTGATGTAACTGCAGAATCCCACGCGAAACAACAGATACTTTCTCTCTCACTGCTATACGGTGTGCGATGGTGAATTTGTGAGGCAACAACCAACTTGGCGAGGCCAGCACATAGCGCGTGCATCACAGGGGAATGGTACAAGTACAGAACTGCTTCCGCTTCACTTATCGGGAACCTCCTTCAACAGCCTATCCATCTTTTGCCGCACACTCCCAGCATATGCACCCTTCGACGGAGCAATTGCATCAGACAGCGCACGAAGCGCAAGAAGATTTGACACGTACGCCAAACATCACGGTGTGGTTCAAATAATGGTATAGCTGGTATAGATCCTGCCGTAGGCCGTATTGTTCTCGGGGTTCGGACTTTGGCAGATGCTCATGGTAGGTGGTGTAGAACGACTCGGGTATGCCGCCGAACATTCGGCCGATAGCCAAGCTATGCAGACAGTTTTGTCAACGGACTCGAAGCAATACGGTCCTCTAGGGCACTCACTCTGCTTCGTTATGCCCGAAGTAGGAGGAAGGGTCGAAGATTACCGGAGCTCCAGTTGCACGGTCAATTCCCGTGTTGCCGCTCTGAAATTTCCGAGAGTCACACTGCGGCGTGCGGGACATGTGAACATGCGACGCACCCATAAGTCACCATGAAGGATGACAGGTTGGATGTCAAGCGGTCCAAGCAGTGCTGGGATGACTCTAAGCGGCGCTTTTGAGCGAAACGCCGTCCTCGACATGGGTCGCACCTACCGGTCTCTCACTGATTCGATCTGCTTGCAGAGGCCCTCATATCCGCCCTGGGCTTTCAGCTTATCCGCAAGGCCCCCGACCAGCGCGTCGAAGCACTCCGGCCATGTTTCGTACCACCCGTTGTCCTGCCGGGTCACTCCACAGTACGTGGGGACGTGGAACCCGAAGCCCTCCGGACTCTTGTACGCATGCAGCTCTGTGGCCAGACGCTTTCCGAGGACCTTCGCGGCGGCTGGGGAGAGGGACCCGATATCCTTGTACTCGGACAGGAAGTACGGCCGTCCCACGTCGCTATCGCGCTCTTTCGTGTCAGAGTCTATGGTTCCACAGTCTATCAGTTTGGGGGCAAGACCCGGTGCAGCGAGCTCTATCGCCTTGAGCGACTCGGCTTCTCCGACGTATTGGTCCTTGTCACTCGTTCTCCCAAGTTTGGCGAAGTACCGCTGCCCTGTTGATGACCGCAGGGACGAGCCGTCCTGAGTGAGGGAAACTCCAGGGCTATCGCACTGGAGGAGCAGTTCGAAAACACGCTGCGGGCGCATGCTAGGAGAAGAAGGGGATGGGCTCCTGGTGGACGTGAGCCAAGAGGTGGCGCAGGCCCCAATTGCAACCGACCGTCCTGCGAGACGGGATCATTGCAATTGCATCCTGGTCGAGAAAGTCGGCCCCATCGGCTCCACATTGAACGTGCCTGTGCACGATACTAGACACCACTTGAATCATATCCGCTCACATCTTCGTCGCAGACATACCGCACCGCAGTCTTTATCTGTTGGTCTCACGCTTTCTAGCTAGTGTTGTAGCCGGAAAATCCTGCGCAAAATAACGAATACCCTCCGTTCCATGTAACAATTGTGTGAGGCGGCCATCTGCTTGGCGCGACCCCAGTACATCTTGTGGCGTGTTTACACCACAAGTGCAACGATACAAGTACACCAAATTACTTGAAACTCGTTAGTTGGGGACCACCTTTAGCAGCCAAGCCATCTTCTTCCGAGCACCCTCAGCATACACACCCTTCAACGGAATACATGGTCAGACATTACATAAAGCACAGGAGATGTGACACGTACGCCATACATCAAAAGATGGTTCAAGCAGTGGTAGAGCTGGTACAATTCCTGCCGCATGACGTACTCTTCCTCGGGCTCGGACCATCGGATATACTCGTGGTAGGTGTTGTAGAACGATTCTGGCATGCCACCGAGCAGTCGGCTCAAAGCCAGACTAGAACGGAATTCAGAAAAAAAAAACTTAAGCAGCAAATACCGGCTCGAGGACGCTCACTCGAATTCGTTGTGTCCAAAGAAGCACGCAGGGTCGATGATCACAGGAGCTCCGGTGGCGCGGTCGACTCCTACGGTGCCACTCTACAGGAGGGTCAGTCGATGGCGCGCTTGCAGAAGCCGCGGTAGACATGTAACGCACCCACAAGTTACCATGAAGAATTACGGGCCTGATGACAAGACGTCCCAGCAGTGCTGGGATGATCCTAGGGAGCGCTTGCGTGAGCGAGATGCCGTGTGCATTCGACTGTACGGCCACTTACCGTTCTCTCACAGAAGTGACCTGCTTGGAAAGAGCCTTGTATTCAGGACGATAGGCATGCAGCTGATCTTCAAGGTCCCCAATGAGCGCGTCGAAGTATTCCGGCCATGATTTGCACCACTCGTTTTCCTGCCGCGTTCGCCCACAATACGTAGGCACGCGGAATCCGAAACTCCCCAGGCTCTTGTAGGTATGTAGTTCTGTGGCCAGGCGTTTTGCGAGGGCCTTTGCGGTGTCAGAGTCGAGAGGCCCGATGTCCTTGTACTCGGATAACAAGCACGGTTTTTTGAGGTCGCTATCGAGCTCTTTAGTTTCAGAGTTTATGATGTGGTAGCCCGTAGCCTTAGGGGCAAGACCCGGGGCCGCGATCGCGATCGTGTTGAGCGACTCGTATTCTCCGTAGTACCGATCTGTGTCCTCCCGGTTTCCGATCTTGGCAAAGTACTGCTTCCCTGTGGATGTTATGATAATGGAGCCGGCCTGTGTGAGGATGCATCCAGGGCCTTCCATATGAGGATTCTGGAGCATCCGCTCAAAGACACGATGCGCACGCATGACAAGGGAAGAGTTTCTAGCGGACGGGGGCGAAGAGATGGCACAGATGGATGTCTGATTCAAGTGCGCAATTGCTGCCGACGGTCGACTGCGCTTTCCTGCGAATGCGCCGTCCAAGCCCGGGAAAGTCGGGGCGGCTGCACATGACGACATCTCCTGCCCCAGTCGTGTCCCGGGCCGTCGTAGCCGGACGGATTGCAAACCGCAGGCTCGCCGTGCTCTCCCCGCCTCCTCCCCGCGCTCTCCGAACGCGAGCAGCGAACCGTCGGCCGTCCGACTGCGAGGGCCCCGCCACTGGTGGCCGCTTCAGTATATAAATAAGAGGAATCCTGCCTATGCTCACCAGCGCACCCCTTCGACGTGTCTTGACCCACCAGTCGTATCTGCTCCGCACCCGGCGTTCCACTACCCTGCATTCCACTCGACTCTCTGCATATCGCAGCATGGCACACATCAACAAGCCCGTCCCCAGGATAGACCAGTTCATCTCCTTGAATGAGCCTACCATCGGCACAGCGTATTCCAAGGTCAGTACTACGTGCAGACTGATAGAGAGCAAACGGCACTGACGTTTGAACGCGCGTTTAGGACATATACCCTCAGAATGCGAACCTCCCCGAGCTCTTCAAGCCGCTTACCTTGCGCGGCGTGACCTTCAACAACAGAATTTTTGTCGTGAGTTCGCATCTGAGTACTTGCCAGACGAGATAAGGTAAAGCTTACTTACCCTCACAGTCCCCCATGTGCCAGTACAGTTCGGACAACGGGCACGCCACGGACTGGCACTTCGTCCACATCGGTGTATGTTTCCGCCGTCCTGACCGCGCACCCGTCTGATTGTGTTCAGGGGTACGCTACGCGCGGTCTCGGCGCAATCTGCATGGAGGCCACCGCGGTGGTCCCGGAGGGCCGCATCTCCCCACAAGACGCTGTAAGTGGCGCGAACCTCTTTCAAATTAAGGGCGGCGGCCTAACTGTGGCGTTCCAGGGTCTTTGGACGGACAGTCAGATGGCGCCGTTGAAGCGTATCGTGGCCTTTGCGCACTCCCAGGGCGCAAAGATCGGCGTCCAGCTAGCGCATGCCGGCAGGAAGGCGTCCACCTACGCGCCCTGGGTGCACGCCGACATGGCGAAAACCTGGAAGGCGCCCACCTACGTCGCCGGCAAGGACGAAGGCGGCTGGCCCGACCATGGTACGCATACATGCACCTCTTGGAGCAGTTGCGCTGACTGCATGCTGTTGAACGCCCTCAGTGTACGCGCCGAGCGAGATCCAGTTCTCGGACCAGTACCCCAAGCCCAATGCCCTGACGGAGCAGCAGATTGCCGACCTCACCGATGCGTTCGTCAAGGCGGCCGAGCGGTGCAAAGAAATCGGCTGTACGTCCGTTCACCTCCAAACGTTCGCTCGCACACATACCTGATACACGGACCTCCAGTCGACTTCATCGAGGTGCACGCCGCGCACGGGTACCTGCAGCACGAGTTCACCTCCCCGCTCTCGAACACGCGCACCGACCAGTACGGCGGCTCGCTCGAGAACCGGCTCCGCTTCCCGCTGCAGGTCACCAAGAAGCTGCGCGCCGCCTGGGACAAGCCGCTCTTCATTCGCATCAGCGCGACAGACTGGGCGGAGGGCCCCGAGAAGGACCCCGCCACGGGCGAGTGGAAGCAGTGGGGCATCGAGCAGAGCACCATCTACGTCGGCGAGCTCAAGAAGCTCGGCGTCGACCTCATCGACTGCAGCTCCGGCGGGAACTGGGTGCAGCAGAAGATCACCGTCGGCCCCGGGTACCAGGTTCGTACTCTTCCTCTGAGCGCTGTCGTGGTCTGTGGCTCATGAACGTTGTCGCACAGGTCCCCTTCGCCGAGGCGTTGAAAAAGGCGCACCCAGACATCCCCATCGGCGCCGTGGGTCTTATCACTGAACCAGAGCAGGCGGAGTCGTACCTGAAGGAGGGCAAGGCGGACGCCGTCTTCCTCGCTCGCGAGCTGATCCGGAACCCGCACTGGGCCATTCATGCTGCCCAGAAGCTTGGGGTTGCGGTGAAGCCTGCCAACCAGTACGAGCGCGGCTGGGCCGATGTGCTGACCCCCGCGCGTCCCGGTGAAAGCAGCCACAGGCGCGCCGAGGAGCAGGGCACTGGGAAGGAGCATTTTGAGCAGAAGAAGTCGAGCCCTCTGTGAATGGTCATACTTGTGCTGTACAATATTGTAGAAGGACATACCTGCCGGAAACGTGAATCGTATCTTGAACCGCGATTAGAGATCTTCATGGGGATATTGTCATCGTGAATGAGGAGATTATGCGTGCTTGAGTAGACTATTCTACATGCTATGGTTCGAGTCTGCTGTCCGCTGTCAACTGTCAAAATGTCTAAAGTGCTGTTGTGTAGTCTCGTCTATATTGCCGGGGTCAACCTGTAGCACGTTCATCAGCAGACGGTCCTTCCGCACGAAAAAATGGCATGCACGCACCAGTCATATTTGACCATATCATCAGCGTTGACGAATGCCGCCGATGCGAACTCTCTCGCTTCCATCCATACCCAGACCTGACACAAAACTGTCAATTTCGACTCTCAAGCGACGCGAGTTACACCCCATACCTTCAAGAACGCGCCCACATCTCCTGAAGGCAGCTGCGTCATCGTCTCCTGGGTCGACATCTGCCTCCCAAGCTGCCGCAGAATCGGCAGCGCACTCTTGAACAAGTCGAGCTCCGGGTCTAACTGCCTGCCGATGCCCTCGAGCAGGAGGATCGAGATGACGGTGTTCACGAAGTCGCCCTCCATCTTGACGTGATGCTTGCGCACGGCCTTCAGCACCTCCGTGAGGATGTCCGAGATCTTGATCTGCCCAAGCGAGAACGTCTTGCGCTTCACGTTGAGCACGATGTGCTGCATGCGCAACGCGAACGTCTCCACGTCGATCGCGAGCTCCGGTGTGCGGCAGCGTTGCACCATGAGCGTCCCCGCGCGGTACCCGTCGAACTCGGCTACGGCGCGGAAGAGGTCGAGGAAGTTTGAGCGGTTCACCGTGTTCAGCGTGGTCACAAGCCCGGCGTCGACGAAGACGATCTCGGGCAGCCAGCCGTCCTCCTTTGCTTTGTCGAGCGCGGCGCGCCATTTCTCGGGTTCGTTTGAAAGCGAACGCAGATTGTTCACTACGTCGTCGGACGTTTGATCGGGCACGGGTTCCGACGGCAGTTCAATGACGCTCGGTGTCGTTCCTGTGAGGCGCTTGACGAGGGATGTCCACGAGCGTTCCATTTGAGGTATATGGGGTTTCGTGAACTTGATCATGATGTTGCCCGGATGCAAGTCGGAGTGTACGAAGTTGTCCAAAAGCAACATGTTCTAGAGCACTAGCCGTCAAGGTAGGTCGGAGATGCGATGTATCGTGATGAACTCACAAGGAAAGCATCTAGTCCGACTTCCGCAAGGGTATCGTTGTATGGACCGCCGCCGTTCTTGAGGAACGCCTCTAGTGGCAACGCATTCTCGAATTCCTCTACCAGAAGGACCTTCGTGCTCCAAACCTTGAGCGGCCGAGGGAACGTCACGGGAAGCTTGCGAGCCTCGAAGTTCTTTTCGAATTTGGCCAGGTTCTCCGCCTCTATGCGCAGGTCGAGCTGATCTTGCATCATCTGACCGAAGACCGCGACCTCCTCGGGAAGCGACAGCCACTGCATCCCTGGAAAGATCGTAATGACGTTTGCAAAGAACGACATGATACTCAGGTCCCTATTGATCATCTTCGTGACATGCGGATGAAGAACTTTGATGGCCACGGAGGCAGTGGGCACCAATGGTGGAGGTTCGTTTGTGAGCGCAGGAGGTAAGACCGCCTTCCGTCTGCCCTGCCGTTTCGGTGAAAGATGGGACGGCGGTATGAGATCCTTTTTCAAGGTCGCTCTGTAAACCTAGGGAGAGTATGAGCAACGCATACCTCGCTGTGAATCCACCAGAACATACCTGAGCAATCGCACCGGTGCCGATCGGAGTCTCGTCGAACTCCTCGAAGACCTCTTCGATTGGCTTCTGGAAGACCCCTTCAATGACCTTCTTGGTATGTGAGAGATGATGGGCCTTTCCGCGGGAGTGCAATGCACCCATGCGTTCGCACAGCGCTGCGGGAAAGAGGTCTGCACGAGAAGCTGCCCACTGCGCCAACTGTTTGGAATTATCAGTATCTGGTTCTGCGCATACATCCCAGACAAAGCCACAAGCGACAACACTCCGAACATAAGGTAGCAGTGATAACGCTATGATGAACTGCTGTAGCGCGAACGAAGAGGTCATATAAAACACTTCTTCAATACTGCTCGGTATACAGACGCGCATGATGTCATAAAGAGAACATGGAGGGGACAATATGTGCACTTGCTCACCTTGATGAACGTCGGCCCAGCGCATTGCATTTGTCTAGTGAGGAACCCGTACCACCAAACTGCACCCCACCGGTCGCCGCGCAGTCGTTCCTCCGGTTGACCAATGATGAGCATGGGCGCCGCCAAGAGGACCGGGACGAAGATGCAGCACAGGTACACGAATCGTTTCGCCGTGAGGATGGGCTCTATCAGTCGCTCGCGCAAGAAAGTCAAGATGCGTCCCATAAGGGAACGGTCAGACTCCGAGGGCGACATGATCATCGGCTCCAGGGGTACCGGCGCAGGACAGGGAATGAGAGTTGGCGAGGCGAACACATTATGGTTCTCGCGAGGCCGGGGAGCAGCATATAGGGCGATACCACCAGCGACTGGCACAATCCAGAGCAGCCTCTTGGAGAATAATGAATGGGGGATGCTAGGCCGTGAAACGAGCTGGGTGTGGAAGTGCGAGGGTTTGTGCCAGTTTGGTGCACGTCGGAAGGAAAGAGAAGTGCCGCGGGAGAAGAGGGTGCGTCCTATGACAGGTGGGAAAAGCGCAGAGCGTAAAGCCATAGCTGGCATGAGGACATTATGGACGACCCCGAGAGCAGTGATGGGAGCAGGTGTACAGCGTCGTCCGAGACGAGGATGGCTCGGAGGACGCGCTTGAGTTCGGAGGACGACTCGGAGTCGGAACACGGACGCGCGCCTTTCCAATCTACGTACTCCCACGTGTTCCTCTCTCCCCCGGATCACTAGGAATGCCGAGTGCGGATGGAAAACATGTACCACAAGTACTCATCGCTGTAGCTTGCAAAAGCATGCCTTCGACGGTTGGTTTGTGAGATGTTCAGATGAAAGGGGAGCAAAAGCTCTCTGGCGGGGAGTCGAACCCCGCTTTCGCGCGTTCCGTAATGGATGACAAGCGCGTGTACTAACCGATATACGACCAGAGAGATGCTCTACGAGATGGGAGCAGGATCATGGCACCAACCTAAATCGCAGGCAGGACAGAATCACTCGAATCATGTTGTCCAGGTTTCCAGACTTGTATTACACCGACGCAACACATTGGCATATCGTAAGGCATACAGAGAGTTCATCCTAGCACTACAGTCGTAAATGGTCCGTAAATGGTTCCTAGGGAGTAAAAATGGGAGATCAACAAAATGAATCTATCGCAGGACTACAATGCGTGCGGGGAGCTCGAATGCGGCGACTGTTCAGACGTCTCGGAGCGGCGCGGAGCCAGATCCTCCTTCGCGCGTACATCTAGTGTCACAGCGAGGTTGTGATACCGCTGGAGGTCGTAGGCTTCGGCCCGCGCGATACCGCCGACGTCGTTGGGAAGCCAAATCATGGGCGGCGGGGCGAGGAGCTCCGGTGCGTAGAGCACCCCCGCCATCTCCTCGGCGTGGTCCGCGAAAGGGAGGGGAGGGAGATGCGGTGGCGCGTCTGGGTTCGTGCGCGCAGCCCGCTCGGTCGCAGTGAGGTCATCGAGGTTCTCGGTTTCTGAGCGGAGTGCGCAACGTGCTCGTCAATAAAGCGCACCACAGGTTACAGAGAGAAGAGTAGACTTACCGAGCGGTACGGGACCCCTGCTTTCCGATGCAGAAGGGGAGACCGCGAGCGTCAGAGACATCATCTCTAACACCGACGCGAACGAGCCTCGGGCGCGAGCAGTGTTCCTCGCGGAGCTGACGAGGCTTGTGCTCTCCTCGTCCACATCTTGTCGCTTCCCGGGTGAGGCGGTATGCTCGAACGTCGCTAGGGAGTCCTGCGTGATCGGGGATAGAGAGCGTCGTCCAGGGACACGTGTTCTCCAACTGCAGAAGCTCTCCACGATGATAACAACGAACAAGGCGGCGCCGCACAGGATGCCTCCCTCGATCCAGATCCGGCGGCTGAGGAAGATCAGCCCGAGAAGGAGCGGCTGGAAGGCGAGGACGGTGCCGAGACGGCGAAGGAACCACATGTGGAGGAGACCTCCGGTCTGAGATAGTGTGCGTCCATAGACGTAGCCAACGAGGAATCTGTGAGCTAAATATGAATCTCGATCAGTCAGGGTTCTTCGCCAAATTTATAGACGGACACCAACCGATGAGAGTCAAGACAAGCAGCAGCAAAACAGCAGGGGCAAGCAAGGGAAAGATGAGAGCAAAGGCCGAAGCAAAGATGATGGCAAGCACAGCACAACTTGTCGCGTATGTTGGATCGTAGGTGCTGGGGTATACAGCTGATCATGCATCATGGCTGTTAGTGAATAGTCGTAGAGCGTAGAGGGACGAACTCACCTCGGAAGCGTTGTCGAGGAGTCACTGCCGCCCTCTCCGCGCGCATGACCTTCAATAGTCTGATGGGTTGGAGCAGGAGCAGTCCCGGGAAAATGATCGCGACGTTCAGGACAAGGACGAGAGCAAACGCGCTCATGTAGATGGCACCGTTCGCCACCGCTGACGTCTCATCGAGGCCAACGCTGAAGGCGTTTATGGAAAAGAGGATCGCCCCGGTAGCGAATAACCAAATGCCTGCCACACCCAGGAGCACGTAGAACATGGTCTTGAACTGGAGTAGCTTGGAGCCGGATACCGATACCGTGCGCGACAACGGGGTGAGTTCTAAGTTGGTAATAAACCGGTCAGCGAACGGCGACGCTGCACAGCAATGCAAATGCTTACGGTGGAGGATGAGGAATGCGAGAGAGATGAAGAGTGTTGCGGCGACTGCAGCGGCGAGGCTTGAGGCGATACCACCTCCCAGCCGGTGCCCGGTGACAATCGGCATGAAGAATGGGAGGTAGTGAGCCACGTCCGGGGCGAGCGCTACTGCCAGTCCAGACACCGCTGTGACTACACCAACTCGCGTCAGTAGATATCTCTGCGGTTTGAGAGGTTGAACGTACGCCCAACACCAAGCAGGATAGCGACCATGATGACGGCCAGCCACCATATCAAGTCTCTCGACCAGTCGCCCTCCCTTTGAAGCTCATCCCAACGGATGTCCTCCTTCGCGCGTCCCTCAATGAGCTGGATACCAGGAAGATACCTCAACCCGCGTCCAACCATGAGCCAGCCCTTGACCCTCGCGCCATCCGCGATGTCATTGTAACACTCCCGCTGCACCTCAGCAATTTCCGTGTTGATAACCTTGAGCTTCCACCGCCAGTGTCGGATGTCCTCATATATATGGCCCAGCTGACCATGGTCCAAACCAGAGATCGGGCGCACGAACGGTTGCCTTGGCTGCAAGCGTAAATGCGGTGGGGGTATATCCGGGGTCGCCACCCCCGCGCGGTTGCGCATTGGGAACGTCTCGCGGTGCTCCTCGATTGGAGTCCCTGCGCCGGTCCGCGTGCGCGGCGGACGCGGGCGGCGGCGTGCCTCCACCGGATACTCTTCGGCGTGCTCGAACGCCTCCGGGTCTTCCTGCAGGACGTCATGCCATTCGTCCTCCGGTTCCTCGTCTTCGTGAATGACATCCGGGTGCTGGTGTGGGTGCCGCAGCCAATCCTGCGGCGGCACGCTACCTCTAAAGCCCGACGTGTCCCACGAGCTGTGTTGATCGTACCCGTACGGAACCGGGTCGGTGTCGTGCTCGTCGCCAGTTACGTGCGTGTGCTCGCTGGTGACCGGTGTAAGCTCGCCGCTGCCGTCGACTTTGAGCGGGCTGCCTAGAGGAAGGCGCCCGTACGCCGCGGAGTTGCGGTTGACTTCCTGGAATCGACTGCCGACTACGCGCTTGCTGACGCTGTCCGTGAAGCTGGGCTGAAGGGAGCGGCGCGAGGCCGAGGAAGGCAGGTCCCTTTCTGGATCAGTGAATTGGCCACCGGAAATGCCTCCGAGATCAGTGATCTTGTAGAATTGGTACGGCATCACGTATGATGTGGGTGGCAGCGACGACGATCCGTACGCAGGATTCCTGCCTCGACGTCTGCGGCGGTGGCTCTGTTGGAGTCGATCAGTGTCTTCGTATGACATACGCACATGCACAGTACGTACTGCGGAGCTGGCGAGCGGAAGGGGCCGACTGATTGGAGGCCGAGGTGGACCCTCAGGCTCCTCCTTCGGTGGGGGTACGGGTGGCTCCCAGTCAAGTATAGACGGGTCGGGAGTTGTGAGGCGGAAGCTATGGATGTACTTGGTCTCCGCAACCTCGAGGTTCTCCAGAACCTCATCTCTCTCGTCAATGAGAAGCGCAAGGTGCCCAGTATCACTTGAAACGAAGAGGTTAGCTGAGTCGAAGGAAATGTATTCATGGAATACGCACCCAATCGAGAAAAGCGACTGGACGTCAATTTCGAAGTTGCTCCGCTCCTCGTTGTTGAGCTCCTGCGCGCGTCTCCGGCGTCTGGAGCGCGCATTTCGGTCGGCCGCGTCTAAGCAGGAGCTGAGGCCCATCTTCACAAGGTGGTCCTTCAGCCGCTTCTCGCCCCATCCCACGAAGCCCGGGGCGCGCCGCGCACTCAGCCACCCCATCTCGAAGCCCTGACAGCGTACCTCCATCCACCGCTCGCGATACGCCACCGTCCTGTTAAACTCCTTCAGGACCTTCCACAGCACGGGCAACAGGCCGAGCACGATAGCGAGTACGGTGGCAATGATGATGCGGAGTCGCGCCTTGGGTGCCTCGTCGGTGCCGTCCACAACCTCGCGCGCGAAGAACGCGACGCGTAGTGAGGTCGTGGTCACCTGACCCGCGTCGAGTAGGTGGAGGAGACGGAGGAGGCTGAGATCTTGCAGCACGGAGTATACCCCAGTGAAACGAGGTTGAGGGATGGAGTGCGCGAGGCATGGCGTATCGACCATGTATAGAGGGAGGAAACCTGCGAGTGCGAGCACCGTCCAGCCGGCCGCGATAAGGGTGCAGATCCACAGGATGCGTTGGCTGAGTTGCTCATCGGAGGGGAATAGACGAGCATCCTTTGCGGGCGACCGACCTGCGTCGGATACGTCCGAAGGGAGGGAAGGGACTAGGGGGACGCTGGGAAACAGGAACGCCCAGAAGGACCGGCCTAATGGCTTAGGCCGGAAGCTGGGACGCGTTAATCAAGCGTCCAAGGCGTGTTACGTCGAGCGAAGACTCACCTCTGCTGCACGAACCATTCTCTAAGACCATACACTTGTCGATAGCGAGGGCGTAGAATAGCAAACAATAACTATATAACATGGTCAGAAATCGCGTTTGCGCTCCCATGCCAGGATGTACGGTCGCGCAATGTTGCTCACCCATATCAATAAGCCAATAGCAGATGGAACAAGAAGGGCAGATAGCAACCCGAGCGAAGACGCGTCTACTCCGTCGCCTATGCAGACGGGATCCACAAGGAGAGCGGCTTGGACGGTCTGGGTGTCGGGAAACGCGGTGAAGACGCGCGAAGAGGTGATCGTAAATTGAGAAAACGTAGTAAATGTCGTAGATGCATCGGAGACAGTGACAGGGACAGATGTGGTGAAGGTCGTGAAGGTAGAGGTGAGGGATCCAGGTCCGGAACCAGTGGCGCTAGATGCTATGGGTGAAGTCTGCGCGGTGTCGCTAGAGGCAGCCGCCGTTGCAGAAGACGTAGGGGTAGTAGAGGGTATCGCTGAGGTCGCTGAAGTCGCTGAGGAGTTGGCAGACGGAGATGAGGCAGTTACGGCAGAGGATGTCTGTGTAGGCAAGAAGACGGAGCCGTCGCTGGTTGTCCACCACTGTTTTTTGGGAGAAGGTAGCATAGAGGAATCGTCATGAGCTTGTCGTCGCAGTCGTGGGGTCAAATGAATGACAGAGGAGGCAGAGAGGGTCGTCATGCAGAGAGGCCCGGAGGGCGTGGTATATGGCCGAATACAACACACTCGCAATCGCAGCGAACCAGAACACCACTCCTCCAACCTCTTCTCTCAGCGTCTCTCCGCTTTCGGCAACTATTACACGCCCATCAACCGGCCATTCGTCGCCACTTCCATCCCCAAGAACCCACGCGGCGCACTTACGACGGGCTTTGTATGCACTATCACACGCGGACAGAGAAGCTGCGAAGTCATTGGTCGATAAAATATGCATGATATACAGACGATAGCAAGAGATGTTGCGAAGCGGGTTCAATGAGCGTGCGTATGGACGTCTCCACGGTATGCTTGAATTACAGTGGTGGTATGAAGTCTAGACGCGCTCGTGTCTGAGTTTCCTGCGCCGGTGTGGGGGTGTGGTAGACTCACCTCCGGGACCAGTGAAGAAGAGAAGAACGGGCAAAGGGACTCGACGCGCGCGCACTATTGCGACTGTTGTCGCTCGGTGATGATAATGGTCCCATCCTTGTGTGTCGTCAGGATTGCACGGGTCTGCAGCCAGGGAGCGGCGTCTTCATCGATGACTGGTGAAGGTAGCCGCTGACTCTGCTTCTTCTGTTTTTTCTGTGACTTCTCCTGGGCACCGGAGAGGATGACGGTCGAAGAGTCGCCGTCGAGGGCTTTCTGCTTGCTCGGAATGCAACCCATCTAGCGGTAGACTGAGTGTCGAAGAGTTGACCCACTGAGAGAGGCTACTGACCGGGACGACGACCAAGGACCGAGAGGAGAGGATGAGAAAGGGAGGTGGGGGTCACTCAAGGACATATTATTTGAAGAGAACGCGATGCGTTGCGAGGGGGGTATGATCTGCGATACCCCCTGTGAGTGATACAGATGGCTCGCAAGGCGGCGGTGCCACGGTGCGACCGCAGCAATCTCCCCGAACTCCCAGGTACCGTGGATGGCAATAATTGCTGATTGGACCGGTCTGTCGTCAAAAGGGGGGTCGCGATGATTGGTTGCATCATGGAAAGACCA
Organism: Trametes pubescens; assembly: GCA_001895945.1. Taxonomy (NCBI): domain Eukaryota; kingdom Fungi; phylum Basidiomycota; class Agaricomycetes; order Polyporales; family Polyporaceae; genus Trametes; species Trametes pubescens. The sequence continues at coordinate 45,065 of MNAD01000072.1, forward strand.
ATCGCGTAGCAGCAACGATGCAGGCGGCGGGTCACTCGATATGTCGGAGTCGCGGAAGCGGGCCAAGCGGGTCGTCCCCGCCGGGTGCCCCGCCCTCGCTCTTCGGTGTTCTCCACGTGGCGCCTACACATATGGGCGCTTACGCGTGTCCACTGCGCTGTGCGCTAACGAGGCTGGGGCTGTTACTCCCGCCCTGCTACTTGTCCATCCACGCTCCCGCTTCTCACTGGCACTTTGAGGGTATAGGAAACTTGGAAAGTGTATCAGCTCGCCATGGCGAGCAGCGTACTCAAACAGGTATGCGACATGCCGCATTCTTCAAGAACAGCTGGCTGAGTACAGTTCAGGCGAATGCAACATCGCCGACCCTCCAAGAGTCTCAAACCCACGCCCTTCTCACACTACTCAACCTAAACAACCACGTAGAACCGTCAAGCAGTCCTATCCAACCCTCCGGTAAGAGCACGAACGCGCTCAAAGTCTCCGCGCCAAGCGGGCCTCCCGTTTGGAAGGTGCTTGTGCTGGACCAGTACACCAAGGATGTCCTCGCCACGGTACTACGCGTGCAGGACCTCCGGGATGTTGGTGTGACATTGCATGTGTGCGTTGCTAGATCTGCGAGGGCCTTGTCATGTAGCCTTACTCCACACTCAGCCAACTACACTCAAACCGACCCCCATTACCCGATGTGCCTGCTGTGTACTTCGTGTCCCCCACGCTTGCGAACATCCGGCGAATAGCCCAGGATCTCGAGAAGAGCCTATACGAGTCGTTTCATCTCAACTTCGTGGAGCCTTTGCCAAGAGCGCTGCTGGAAGAGCTCGCAGCTGCTGTAGCGCGTGAAGGGACAGGCGAACTCGTTGAGCAGGTGCGTGTCGCTGCAATCACGCTTGTCCTTCCGTACTCAAAAAATATAGGTACTGGATCAATACCTCTCCTTCATTGCCCCTTCGCCGTCTTTGTTCTCTCTCCTTCCCCCACCCGAATCTTCCCCTGCCCCAGGCTCCAATGCCGCCGCGGGACCTTCAGCTCCGCCACCCCCTCACTCGACCTACGCGGTACTTAATTCTCCAGCTTCCGCTGAGCAGCAGATAGAGGAGGAGGTCGAGCGCGTAGCAACCGGTCTGTTCAGTGTAGTAGTGACAATGGGTAAGTCCATGCATGGGTCAAGTTCGACAGCCTCTTATTCCCGCGTGCAGGCCACGTCCCAATCATACGGGCACCAAAGGGAAATGCAGCAGAGATGATCGCGAAGAAGCTAGAGCAGAAGATTCGCGACGCCATCCTCTCTTCAGCACGGTCGCACACACTTTCGCTATTTGCGCAAGACGCGTCCGGCCTCTCGAACCTCCAACGACCCCGTGAGTTCATCGCCCCGACTCCCTCGTCTGTGCTAGCACTTATAACCTAGGCAGTTCTCCTCATCTTGGACCGTAATGTTGACCTGGTCCCCATGCTATCACACGGCTGGACTTACCAGGCCCTCGCCTCTGACTGCCTGGAAATGAGACTGAACCGTGTCGTCATCGCGCAGCCCCAGAAGCGGTCGTACGACCTCGACTCGAAAGACTTCTTCTGGGCGAAGAATGCGGCAAACCCCTTCCCGCAGGTTGCGGAGGAGATTGACACGGAACTGAACCGGTACAAGCAGGACGCCGCGGAGATCACTCGTTCTACCGGAGTGAGCGACGTTAACGACATCGCACAAATGTTGGCACCATCCCTTACCTGCGTAATGTGCCTGTTATCTCACGTCCTCGCTCGTATTGTATAGGGACCTATCCGCCAACGCCGCACACTTGAAGACTGCGATCACAGCGCTGCCCGAGCTCACTGCACGCAAAGCCGTCCTCGATACGCACATGAACATCGCGACCGCACTGCTCGAAGAAATCAAGCGGCGCGGACTTGACGAGCTCTTCAGCACCGAGGAAGCGATCTCCAAGCAGAGCGCGCAAGCGCTCCTCGAGTTCCTCCGCAACCCCAAAGCAGATGTGCATCCCACTCCCGCGGACAAGCTCCGCCTCGTCCTCGTGTGGTACCTCTCCGTGCCCGAGACCGCGTACTCGCGCGACGACGTCGCGGAGCTCGAGAAGGAGCTCAAGGCTGCCGGCGCGAACGTTTCTGCGTTCGACTACGTGCGGCGGACGCGCGAGATCATGAAGATGACCGCGCCGAACGCGTTGGGTGCCTCGACACCAGTTCCCGGTGCGAGCACGCCGGGCGGCGAACTCTTCAAGGGCTTCAGCGCGCTCAGCAACAGGGTATATACCGTACTTTCTCGTGTCGTCCGACCTTTGTGCTCACCGCTATTCTCATTCTAGTTCACTGACCGGCTGAAAGACGGCGGTCTGGAGAACCTCATCTCAGGTGTGAAGAACTTCCTGCCCGCGAACAAGCTTTTTCCCGTCACCCGCCTCACAGAGGCGCTCATGGACCCGTCCGCTGCGTCGAATCAGTCGCTGCAGGAGACAGACGACTACATCTTCCTCGACCCCCGTGCGCCGCGCAACCAGAACACCGGGCTTGGCATCTCCGGGGTCGGTGCTCCTGGCGGCGCGGGTGGCGGCAGCAGCCGCGGGCGCCGCATGGCGTTCTCTGAGGGCGTCGTGTTCGTCGTCGGTGGGGCCGGGTACGTCGAGTACGGCAACATCGAGGAGTGGGCGAAGAAGACGGGCAAGCATGTTGCGTATGGCGGGACGGAGATCGTGGACCCCGGAGGGTTTGTGCAGATCCTGGAGAGCCTCGGGAAGGCTACTGCTTAGACACTACGCGCCACTAGTATACGTATACCTGTTTGCCGGAGAGGCTTCGCTATATAATGCACGCTCGTTGGATTGTCGGACGTATCTTTCGAGAGTGGTGTTCATGCAAACATACTAATTACAAGGGTCGGAATGCAATACGAAAGCGTGTTACAAATGTGCTATGATACATGAGACTGCGACGACTCGCTCACTTCCGCGACTGCTGCTGTGCGAGAATCTGTACCATCCGGATGCTGCAAGAACTGAGCACACTGCACACAGGGGCTGAAGTAGGCGTACTCACAAGATGTTGATCATGTCCAACTGAAGGGCGATCGATTCCTTCAGGGGATCATTTGCAATCTTGCCCGCCTCAGCCAATCGGGCATTACGCAAGATTTTCTGGGTGCTGCGGAGAAGGATTAGCAGGTGAACAACCAGTCAGTGGGGAGGAGCACATACTCGTAGAGAACGAAGCCGCTGAATACCGCAAGACCGCCATACAGGGAGATAGCCTCAGTGATAGCCAGACCACGCATGCCGAGCGGAAGGGCCATAGGAGCAAGCGAGCTCAAAGCGACAACCGTTACACCAGCGAGGAGAGGGCCACCCATGTACAGGTAAGTGTCGTTCCTAAACACCCCGGTCAGCAACTTACAAGTGCTCAACAACGGCATAAAACTCACTTGGCAGTCGCGCCGATGTAAGACAGCGAGCCGACAACACCGCAAGTGTAGAGCGCTGCGCGGGACAGGATGGCGGGGCTGAAGAAGAACAGCGGGCTAAGGGTCGCCGCTTGGCAAGCGTTGAAGCCCTGCTATCTGTGAGCACGATTGTCCATTCTCGCCTCTAAAACGAAACACTCACCAGCCAGAAGGCGTGCTTCATGACAGTGTTCTCCGGGGGAGTGTACATGGCACCCATCATCGTCCCAATGGAGCCAACCAGGCTGACACCAAGCACAACCCACGGGTTCGCCGACATGAGACGGAAGGCGAAGCCATTCTTGAACAGCGTCCGGGCTACAATAGCGGTGATGGCGAGGCCTCCGCCGGTGTACTGGAAGCTCTGGTGCAGGTAAGACTGCTCAGCAGCAGAGAGGCCGTCCCGCGTTTCCCGGTTGAGGAACACATTCACCCCAACGATAGTACCCGCGACAGTAGCCTATACGTAATTTGTGAGTTAAGCAAGGATTTCCGGGAACAAGGGGGGGCACAGCGGGTACTCACTGCAGTGATGCCAAACCGCTTCCATGATTCCGCCTGAGACGGCTTGTAGACCACAGGGTTGGCGTCCGTAATAAAAGTTCGGGACTGTCGCGTGAAGAAAGAGGGCGAGAGAGGTGATCGTTTGAAGGAGCCCAGGACGTTTGGCCGCAGACTGCTGTATAGGCGAAAGCTAGACATCTGCGGATTCCGGGCTGCCTGGGAGAAGGCAGAAGTCGCGAGAGGGCGAGCGGCGGACGCAAAGCCTACGCGAAGCATTGCAGAGAATTAGAAGAACGTAAAGCAGAGAGTGGGTGTGTGCGAGCAGTCGAGAGAGAACGTGCAGGTAGAGAGGAGAGGTCTGGAAAGGTGGGCAACGGGAGGCCTTCCGGCGATGACATATGTATGCGGCGCTAGACGCGCGGCCGCCCGGCGCGGCACTTCACGATCTCTCCAGAACCGCGGATTCCGGAATCTCGCAGAAATGCAACGACTCCGAGTGCGGGCAATTGCGGACGACGATTTACAGAACAACATACGTACGGTACATGCTATACTAGTATCGGGCACAAAAACATAGGTGAAGGATAAATACACAAGCGGGGTAGCGTGGAATAACCGTCAACGGCGAGAGCAGAATTACATAAGGACTGTACATATATTATCATACCATTCATCACCATACGTCCATCGAGCGGGGAAGATATTACTGTAGCTGATATATCCGGGTCACATCTGCGATGACGACAGAGCGGTTCTCCAGCGCCATCGCTATCCTGTTCGCGAGGCCAGACTGTTGCCATGATAACTCGAATATGCCGCTTTTGCTGGCGTTGTACGACCACCGCTTCTTTCTGGTCTGTAGTATCGTTTGTAAGTTGAGTAGAACATGCAAGGCTTGCAACAAAAGCCTACTCACCCACGCATCATACACGAATAGCCAACCGTCTCCTCCAGCGGATGCGAACAGCCGGCCGTCCGGACTGAACGCCAAATTATAGACGTGTTTCGTGTGGTCGTGGAATACTCGAAGACATTGGCCCGTCTCGCTGTCCCATAGCCTTGCAGAGCGGTCGAAGGATGATCTGCATAGCGCAAGACATGAGCATGATGCACTTCATAGTGTGGAGTGTACACTGACGTGACAAGAAGCTCGTGCTGGCCGCTGACAGTACGTGGCGACCAAACCAGGTTGCTAACTTGTCCCTTGTGGCCTGCTAGGGTGATAACGCGGTCATCTTGAGCACGACCGTGGACTATATCTGCGATATTCCAGATGCGAGCAGTTTTGTCGTCGGAACAGGAAGCTAGCTTGGTCCGAGTGACGTTAGTCCTGAGCTGATTGACTTCGCTGGTGTGGCCGCTAAGTTTGCACGGTGAGCTATGATATGCCTTGCGGTAGTATACGACTTACACGAGCGTCCTTAACGGCTTGGGGTTGTCGATGTTCATAATCTGTACCAGACCATCTGAGCCGCTAGTTGCGAACTCTGATTCGGATAGCCAGTCGACATCGAGACAACATTCTAAAATGCGCCCGTCAGCTCGCGCTCCATCATTCTATACTCAGGCAACATACTGTCGTGCACGCTGAATTGCCGGTGTAGCCGCTTCCCTTGCACGTCCCATATACAGGCGGAGCCATCCAAACTTGCGCTGGCAAGCCATCGCCCACCCGGGGAGAAGCGTGCCGCGAATATAGGCCCCTTCTCAACAAGCAGTCAGAAGAAGGAATCCACATTGAGCATATTCGAGCTTACATCGTGTTGAGCATGGCTGAAGTATAATTTGCCATTTGCGTCGCAGATGCGCAGGACCGAGTCGTAACAACCGATAGCAAGAAGGGCCCCATCTTTGGACCAGTCAAGGGATGTGAGATCCGCTGATTCTTGAATCGGGGAATACGCGCATGTGCGCGGGGGGCCGGTTTGCGAGGTTACTTTTCCATTCTCATCCCGAACTGGGACGCTCCAAAGATGTACTACGCTGTCCCTTGAGCTGCATAATATAAGTAAGTCACGAGTTGTTGCTGAAGGCCTGAAAGACACAACGAACCCAGAAGCCAGGAGTGTCTTATCGACAGGGTTCCAGGCACAGACGAAGACCTACAAAATGTATCAGCCGACCGCATTCATATGATGTTGTTAAACACAAACCTCTGCTTTGTGAGCTTTCAACACCTGCACTCTTTCGTCTTCGGTCTCCTTCTCTGCTGTTGCAGGAATAATGGGCTCATCGGCTTGGTGCGTCGCTGTTGCAGCAGACGCACTGCCTGTACCGGAAGATGTCGTCTGAGGACCGGCACGCTTAGCTTGAAGAGGGAACACGTTGGTCTATTGGGCAATATCAAAGATACATGGTGAGGCAACCTACGTTCTACGGAAGGTCCCGACCCCACGTCTACGTCTACTTCGATAGGCGAGCTGGTTTTCGCACGTTTCTCCTTCGGGGTATCATCTCGTGTCGGAGTACCGCTAGCTTTCCGCTTCAGTGAGTTGTCCAAAGGTGAAAGGCGTTGAGATGCAGGCCCGCCATTGGGTAGGTTGCTGCCTGAAGCATGTGGAGGTGGCGGGGGCGGAGGATTGCGAGGAGGCTCAGAGCAGACGTGACGTTCCAAGATGCTGAACGGATTCTGACACGAGAGTTTCATGCTGTCGCCTCTCCAGTGCGCCTCTACCTCGGAGAACAACAAAGCCTTGCTGAGGAGCTCGATCAGCTCTCCACGTGGCACATGTTTCTGAAAGTGCTGGGAATGCTCGATATGAGACTCTGCGCGCAGAACGAACGCGCTATGTTGAAACCCTGGGTAAGAATGAGTGGTGCGGCGACAAAGTAGGGAGGTTGTGGGCGCGCACCGGAGTCTCTAAAATACGCATATATCAAGCAGTTGACCTCGTCGGCCGTTATTTGGAGGGGGTCGAGCATGACAATAGCATAGACGAGTGGCGGGGAGGCACAGCGAGTGAGATGTTAATGGAGCAAAGCAAAGGTGGACTTGCGAAATGCAGACCCCAACCACAACCTAGGTACGGTGGCGTCTGACCGCTCCTGTTTAGGCGGAGCTTGTCGGAGTCCGTGAGGGAGATCTCGCGTGGTGCCACGAAGGTCCATAGATTAGATAAGTTGGAGAGGTGTGCGAGTGCGGGGTCGTCTCGGCGGTAGCGGAAGCTGGTGATGCATATGCTTGCTCAGCAGTGCCGGTCGGATGTTCTATCTAAAGCGTATACACCCTCCTGCTCTCACCGTCTGCGGTGAGCTCTCTACATCTGGTTGTACTCTAGGGCCCCATGGATCGCGACCAGGATACCCAAGATGAGGAGCACCAGCCGTTGCAACTGCAGGAACTGTTTGCAGACGCAAATACAACTGGCGGCCGAGAACGATTGCAGCGAATTCTTGACGGTATGTCATGAAGTTGTACACCTTGAAATGTAGGCTCATCCGAGGCAAACGTCCAGCCATATTGGAGCTACAGGGCGTGCAAACTACACGCAGCGATGGAGAGCGCATCTCTGCTACCCTTTCCATAGAAGACCTACAACGTCTCATGGCTATCTTCGGCTCCGGCGGCGCTGGCTCCCGTACTGCTGAGCTCCTGAATGAAGACCCAGAGGATGATGATGACGACCCGGACTATATTGAAGAAGATGAAGACGACGAAACGGAAGTGAACTATCTCGGCACGGGCGCTCATTACGCTCGCTTCGACCGTTCGCGAAACTGGTGGCCGAAGATCACAGAACCAACAGAGCAGGGTCTTTCTCTTCTCTTGAATGGCGAGTTTGGCAGAGTCAGGCACCAAGTGGATTCGCGGAGTGGGCGCAAGAACGTGACGCGCAGTCTCTTCAATCGAGGGTTGAGCGCACGACCCACGTACAAGGAAGATATCGCAAGCGTGCGCACATATTATCTGTGACCCATGAGTACGTCTAACGCGCCGTTGTCAATAGGAAATCTTGCCCAACTCAAGCGGGACAGCGGTAGCCTCGTATCCTGCGAACGCCTACGTTGGCCAGTACTCGTCCGGTATGTCACGAGTAAATGGTTGCGCGCCGATGGGCAACTAACGCAATCCTGCCAGACTCTGCTTTCTACTATACTTGCGTCAGAAGTAAGCGGCATATCGCGGGATTGTTGGAAATGTCTGACCCATCGGCGAAGACTTCCGGCTACATGTCTATGATACGAAGGCGCCATTCAAGACACAGAGACCTTCGAGACTCCCGCGGCAAGAATACGACGACGGCCATACAACCACACTGGAGGTCATGAAGACCATTCAGGCAGCTCCAGGGCGCTGGACAATCACAGACTCACATTTGAGTCCTGACAATCAGCGGTAAGGTTGGGCGAATATCCCAAACCTATATCTATGCTAAAGGTTTGCCTGCCAGAATGATATATGCATCAATAGTAAGAACACAGGTCGCCTTGTATACTATACAACGACTCACCTCCCTGTCAGTCTAGTACAGTGTACATGACATCGACGCTTGATGCGTCCACAGAGCAAGTACCTATATCCTTCAAGGACCCGGCTCCGGCACAACGTCGCGGATGGGATTATGACGAAGAAGACCACTTTGGTATATGGAGCTGCAAATTTTCTGCAGACGGCAAGGAGGTCATTGCGGGTGGCAGTAGTATGATATTCGGTATGTCGCAGTCCCAATGCGAGGGCGACATGTACTCACGCATATATGTAGTCTATGACTTGGTCGCCGACAAGCGTACAGTCAAAATTGCCGCACATTCAGACGATGTCAACAGCTGCTGTTGGGCCGACACAGCGTCTGGAAACGTTCTCATCAGTGCCTCAGACGACACCTTCGTCAAAGTTTGGTACGCATGGATCTCTATGCGGCTAGTCTCCTTATTGAACTTGTCATAGGGATCGCCGATCGTTAGCAGACACGAGGAAGCCCTCAGGTGTGCTCATCGGCCATACCGAAGGCATCACATACGTCTCTGCAAAGGGTGACGGACGCTACGTGATCTCGAACGGCAAAGACCAAATTCTCCGGCTCTGGGACTTGCGCATGATGAGGAGCAATAGCGACTTCGAGAGTGTCGCGAAGCAGCACTACGGCGTCCCGCACTTCGATTACAGAGCGGAGAGCTACCCTCAACCAAGGCACAAGGCTCATCCTCTCGATTGCAGCGTCATGAAGTTCACCGGCCACGAGGTCCTACGCACCCTGATCCGTTGTCATTTCAGTCCTGCGGAGACCACCGGTCAGCAATACATCTACTCCGGCTCGTCCGACGGAAGGATACATGTGAGACATACACAACACTTATCTTCCGTCTGCCCACTAATCATGTGCATTAGATCTGGTCTTTGGACGGACGTGTCGTGGAGGTGCTCGATCGTTCATACACACTGCCAATGGCGCTGGATCCTACTGGTGCCGACCCCCCGGATATCACTCCTTCCCGCGTACAGCCATGCGTACGGGACGTCAGTTGGCATTCACAGGTAAGCCGTGGAACACGTACTGCAGGTTCGCCGTGCTCACACGAGCGCCGTAGCAACCCATCCTCATGAGCACAGGGTGGCTGGGTCGCCGCTGGGGGATGTCAGAAGGCAGTGTCATTGCCAGGCACGAGGTACGTTCGGCTTGCTTCCTGCAATGATTTCCCATTAACCGACCTTGATATAGTTCAAAGGGATGTCGAAGCTCAAGGGTGGCCTGGAGGACTGGGTTGCGCAGGAGAAGGCCGAACGTTCCGACCGCGCGCGACGCCGAGACCAGCGATCCGGTATGCCTGGAGCCTTCGATGCTGAAGGAGACAGCATGGATACGTCCGAGGAGGAGGTCTTCTAGAGTTGCAGGCATCTTACGACCCGCTCTGTATGGCCGCATTGGGAGCTGCACTATGGATTGTTGTAATTGTACTTGTACGCTATCGTGTCGACTGTCGTCGCTTTGTAATCACACTCGTTGTCGTTCTTCAACAGAAACAAGGCCGTGTTCGACACGGCCTTGTTATTGAATAGTGTACGCAGCCTTCCCGAATAGAGCGAGCCTCTTGGCGCGGAAGGTGCCAGTGCCGGCTGTAACACAGCCTCTGCTATTAGCTTCTTGCCTCCGCCCACCAGCTATAAGAATGGTCATCACTGGCGACGACGCAGATGAACCCAAGAACGAGATGCAGCTACCCTCCACCGACGCTGTCGCCCCGCTTTCTGTCGAACTGAACTCCTATGGCTTTCCGCAGGGCTACTTCATGCTGCGGTCCCTCGGAACGAGTCGGCTCCTTGATGTAGCTCAGGGACATCTGGAGGATGGAACCGACGTTATTCTCTGGCCTGCCACGGAGACCTCACAAGTCGAATGTCGGTCTCGAAGGCTCTGAATGGTGGAATGTTCAGCTCATGTTCTTTTTGCAGCGATGAGACGACCAGATAGTAACAACCAGGTTGGTCATCTCCTTATCCCTAAGAGGGTCTACATATCTTATACTATCGTATACAGGTCTTCTTCATCGACATATCTGGCGCACTGTCCTCAAGACACTCCGGGCATGCCATTGATGTCGAGAGTGCGTCCCAGAACCTTTGCGCTCGTCCAACTTCTCACACAATATGTTGCAGAGGAGAGGCTCGTCCTGCGCCACCGCAGACCAGTCTCGTATCCATTCCCGAACGTGTACTCCCACACGCTCCCGCGCTTCATCTATCATCCTGAGACGAAGGAGATCACTGTGATCTTCGCTAGCGACCCGTCCTTCGCCTCTCGACGGGACAGCAGCTCCGGCGCCTGGAAGGAGAAGACGTACTACCTGACCTCGGTTCCCGTCCGTCAGCCTCCGACCATCATCGACAACGCCTCTGCACTTATCAACTCCGCGTACACGACCTCTCTTTCACTCTTCGGCAAGGCGGGCTCCAAGGCCACGCCGGACCAAGTCTTCGACGGGGAGATCGACTTGACGGAGAACGACCTCGCGGAGCAGGACCGTAACGAGGCGGAAGAGATCGACGACTCGCTGGAGCCCCTGCGCCCGGTAAAGGTCATCGCCCTCACCGCGGAGGAGGCTGCAAACGCAAGCGAGCAGGCGAAGTCGCGGAGGCAGTGGGAGTTCTTGCCCCTGCGAATTTCGAAGCATCGCACCGGGATGCCGTCTCAGTGACCGCTGTATTCTCTAGGTTGAAGTTGGGCTTTATTGGATTCACGGTATCACATTCGGTTTGGAAGTTGTATATATACGCGCCGTGTACAGTATCCTATCTCTGAGCATTGCATTAAGGAGTGGCTGAATCCAAACGGATTGGGAGAGCTTGCGATCATCTGATCGAGTCAGACGCCTAAGGTGCGACCCGCGGGCGCCCGTCGCCGCCGCTTGCAAGTCTTTCCTATCGTCAACTCCAGCCGCGATACAGCTCCGGCTTCTGGTAAATATATTTCCAGCGCCCTGGTAGACCTAGACTAAGAGTTAAATAGGCGTAGCATCGCCCTCCAGACACCCACAGAGCACAACTTGAGACGACACCGACACCTGCGCGGACATCCTCAGACATCTCTCCCGATGTTCAAGTTGCTCCGTCTCGTCTCTCTCGCCCTCCTCGTAGGCGTGCCTGCTGCGTGGTCTCACAAGCACGGACACGACGAGCAAGCACCGCTGTTCGACGCCCATGACTTTGCAAAGTCTAGCTCCAGTGGCTCGCCTACGTGGACGGAGAAGTACGGCAAGCAGATCGACCAGACCTTCTCTGGGCCGCTCTCCTTCTCGCACCTCCCTTACTCGCTCTGTTTGGAGGATGATAGCTCCGTGTTCGACATCGCCGTGCTGGGGATGCCTTTCGACACTGCGGTGACGTACCGTCCCGGAGCGCGCTTCGGGCCATATGCCATTCGCTCCGGCAGCAGGCGGCAGCGCGAGCAGCGGGGATACACCCTTTCGTGGAAGAACAACCCCTACGAGCTTGGCTCGAAGATCATTGACTGCGGTGATGTACGGAGACTTCGATGCTGAACACAGCCTCGAATATGCTCACAACGTTTACATCTTTAGGTTCCCGTGAGCCCATTCGACAATGCGCTGGCGGTCGACCAAATGGAGGTGGCCTACGATACGCTCCTTTCGCGCCCGGTGGCCAGCGACAAGTCACTGGCTCTCACTTCGGTGACCCAGCGGCTGGCGAAAGACGGCAAGGAGCACCCCCGCATTGTCAGGTATGCAAACCAGGACACGAACCCTGCGCATCTGAGAAGTTGCATCTTACTGTCGTCTTACTGACTCACCGGACTACAGTTTGGGCGGCGACCACACGATCGTGCTCCCCATCCTGCGCTCGCTCAACAAGGTCTACGGGCCCGTGTCCGTCATTCACTTCGACGCGCACCTCGACACCTGGCCCGCGTACCCGGGCACGAGCACGGAGCAGTCGCGCGTCACGCACGGCACCTTCTTCTACCTCGCGCGCGAGGAGGGCCTCATGACGAACACGAGCATCCACGCCGGCATCCGCTGCAAGCTCGCGGGCATCGCGGACCTCGAGAACGACGAGTCCGTCGGCTTCCAGCTGATCTCCACGGACGACATCGACGACTACGGCGTCGCGGCGATCATCAAGCGCATCCGCGAGCGCGTCGGCGACTCGCCCGTGTACCTCAGGTGCGGTAGCTCTGGGTCTCCCGCGAATGTGTATGTGTGTTGACATCTGTCTGTTTACTTGCCGTTAGCCTTGACATCGACGTGATTGACCCTGGACTCGCGCCTGCGACCGGGACGCCTGAGGCGGGTGGGTGGACGACGCGTGAAGTCAAGCGCATCATCCGTGGCCTCGCCGGACTCAACTTCGTGTCAGTATTTGCTTCTTTTATTCTCTTATTTGACGGTTGCTGAGAGTGGCTCTTATGGACAGCGGCGCGGACATCGTCGAGGTTTCGCCTGCGTACGACAACGGTCAGTAAATTCGTCACCATTTTGCATTTTCTCGTATGCTGACAGCGGGGGACACTTACAGCTGAGATCACCGGCATCGCAGCGGCAGACATCGTGCACGACTTCCTGGCCATGTTGCTCTCCTCCACTCCCCCCACTCCGCACAGCACATGGGGCCCTGCAAAAGACGAGTTGTAAGGCTCGAAGGCGTCCAGGCCATGAAAACACGTCTCGGACCGAGACGTACTGCGGACAAGACACAATGTATCAGTCGAACTTAGCACCTTAAATGCACCCCTGTGTTTAAATCCTCGCGCTTGGCAGGCAGAACGTGCATCCTATTGTACATCCTTACACAAGTAACGAACGCCCAAGGTCGATTGGAAGAATAATTACGACATAGTGTACGGGAGGTGGCAAAACTGTCCGGTGTGCACGCCGAGCGTGCGCGAAGCCTGCAGATCTGAGAGAAGGGGCGAAGAGATCCGCAGGTGGGAAGGGGGTGACCTGATCGTATCGTGCGCATCGTGAATGTCCGTAAATAGACTAGCAAATCTGTCTGTCGAGGGCCCCTCTGCCAAGTAGGCGTATAAGGCCTCTACCGCTTCGCGCCCCACTGCCCTGGGGGCTGCGACGTCGCGGCGTCGTACATCGGCGGCGCGTCTTCATGCTCCGCGTGCTCCTGAACAGGCGACTCGACGATCGCCGCAGGCATCGACGGGTTCGGTCCGCGGGGCCCCCGCGGGCTTGTTGGCTGACTCATCCCTCCGTGGACGTTCGTGTTTATCGGTGCGGGCGCCGACGTGTACGCCGTGGATGCGCTGTATGTTGATGGCGCACTCGGCGCGGGGGATGGCCCGCCGTACTGCGGGTAGGGGGATGTGCTTGGCGCGGGGACGACGTTCGAGCCGTAGCCGCCGCCGCCGAGCGTGTAGTTGCGCTCTGGGGGCGCAAGCGGCGGGACGTATGAGCTCTGCACGCGGTACGGGTTCGTGCCGGAGCCACCGCTCGGCGGTGGCGAGGCTGGGCTGGCGTTGTGCATGTACGAGGTGGCGTTATATGCATCGGCGTTGAAGTTCGACTGCGGCATTGGTGGAGGTTGCGCGGCGAACGGATCGGCAGGGGGGTTCTGGTAGTCGGAGGGGTATTGCTGGTGTGAGACGGCAGAGTGGTCTGTAGGGTCGTTAGCGATCATATTTTTGCATATTTTTGCTTGATACTCACATGAGGTACCGCGAGCGGGGTGGCTGTACGATTGCGCGGTCGGTTGTTGTTGATGACCATATTGACCGTAAGGTGCACTGTTGAGGTACGACGCACCAGCAGCGGCTGCTGCGGGTGCCGCACCAGGAGGGAGGGCGTAGGGGTCTGCGTATGTGCTCTGGGCGTATGCAGACGTGCCTTGAGTGTGCCCGCTGCCTTGTCTCGACGGATAAGTGTTCTTGGGCTGAGCTGGGGCGGCGTTGTAGTAGTCATCGACCGCACGCGTGCCAGGTGTTGCCTGAGCGTATCCGCCAGCATAGCGCCCTGGGGCCTGGTTCGCCTGGCGAGAGTAGGCTGCGGTCCCGGCGCCAAGGCCAGCGCCGCCGGACGGCTGGTTCGGGTTGTACGGGAGGACTTGGTCGCCCTCCTCGATAAACTGCTCGTCAGACTTCGAGGTCAACGGCTGGCGCTCGTATTCCTGGAAAGCCGGGAGACCAACTTCAGTCTTGCCCGCAGCCTGGCGGGCCTTCCTGTCTGCCTCTGCTTTGACCGCCTCCAAGCGCATCTGGTCCGCATACTGGCCGTCGGGCCCGGGGCGTTCCTCCCTGTCGCGACCGCGGCCGGATGGCCGGCGGCTGATGCAGCATCTGCCGAGGCCGTAGAAGCAGCCGGCGAAGAAGAGCAGGAGGAAAGCGGCGAGCGTCAACCAGATGGATATACCCATTTCGGCGTGTCCCCCCGAGACATCGTTCACGCGCGACTTGGTGAGGAAGAAGAGGACGAGGTCGAAGATGAATGCCGTCATGGCGATGGTCGCGGAGAACCCGGAGATGCATGTGCTACAGTAGGTCATGGACATCTCGCGGACGTGGGCGAGAAGACCGAAGACTGAGGAGATGCCAGCGAGCACAAGTGCAACGATGTGGAGGACGAGTGCGTAGGTGACCCATTTGACAAGCACGCTGGGGATTTTGATGATAGTGTTGTCGCCCAGGAGGGCGTTTACGTCTGGAGAAGGAAGCTATAGCTTGGACCGAGAGGCGCAAGGAGGACAAGACTCACCAAGCTGATATCCCACCGATGGTTTTGAACATGTCGTACCGTTTGGCAATGTCAAGCAATATCCCAGCGTTCCGAATGTGACAGACTCGGTGCTGCCATCCACTGTGACCGAGGCCTTGAGGAAATAGATAGACTTGATGATAGGGACATTGAAGGAGACCACAGCCAGAAGGATGGTCGCGATGAGGGTGACAAGAAAGCCTGGGGTCGCAGGGCGCAGGAGACCCATCGTGCAGCAAAGGTAGAGAAAACGATGGGTGTGACGAAGAGGAAAAAGGGAGGGGGGATAGGGAAGGAAGATGAGAGATGAAGGAGGGGACTGCGACTGCGGGGAGTAGAGCTTGCACACGAACGGAGGCTGTGTCCGACGAGCTTCCTCAGGCGGAGCACCGTGACGACCATCCGACTGCAGACACACAGGCGCCCGGCGTACTGCTCTCCACTCCCATCCTCTGCGCCTCAGCTGCGCCACGCCGACCCCCGCCCGGTACACACTGCGCACTTGGCTGCCCTGCCTTCGCACCACAGACCCCTTGTTCTGTTTTTCACCCTTGCGAACTCCTCTGTGAGAGACGCACACCCCATAGCATCCAATACCCACAGGTTCGGGGACCGCCCACTGCCATCTTTACAGCCACATCGCTACAACTCAGACACCCCGGCGCTGTCCCCTCCCTCTTCCCTCTGCTGCCACCAGAGTACATGAAAGCCCTCTATCAGCTCGCCCGCACTCGTCACCTTCTGCACCCTCACTGTGTCGCAGATCCCGAACCCCAGCTTCTCCAACACCCGTCGGCTCCCCCGGTTTCCTATGATCGTCTCTGCCCGCATAATTCGCGCCCCCATTCTTGGAACAGCCCAGAGTCGCATGAGCGTGCTCAGTGCGCAGCTCATTATTCCCTGGCCATGCAGCGGCACAGTCAGATAATCTGTGGACATAGTTGAGTTCAAGGTGCGTTCAGACATCGTCCGCGTGCTACTCACAGCCTACACACCACACTATATGGGGATCTCCTCTCCTTCTGCTCTCGTTCCTGGCGACTAGGCGCTCCTTCTCCGCCCTATCCCGCACGTCCGGGAAATTGCATCGACTGAACTCGATGGCACCGAGATACACGTCCGTCCCGTCGTCAATCACGCCCCTCAAGCAACTGACCGGGCAGCCGCTTACCGCTGCGAGCGGCCCTCGCGGTTGCTCTTCTTCGGCCACGCGCAATTCGTGCATCACCATGTCCGACTTCTCCTTCGTCTGCGCCACCCAGTCCTCCCCGTGGCACTCTAGGTATGGGAACGCCAGCCCATCGAGCCACCTCTTCACGGCCTCGGCGTTTAGTATCGCGACGATGTGAGGTACGTCTTCTCTCCGCGGCGGGGTGATGATGATGCGGTCGAACGGCTCGGGGAGGCGGAGGTATGGCTCGCCGGTGCTGGGGTGCCGCTGCAGTGGGTAGAACTGGGAGAAAGACATGGACGACGAACGCGTGCCTAGCGGAGCCGCCGCATATGGCCAGGCTCGACTCTCCCGTCCCGCAGACAGGGCTTCCCCTCCTACTCCCGCCGAACCTTCCTTTTGTTTGGCGATGGGGAGCAGAAGATGCAGGGTGCGTTGTCATCAGTGGGCTCTATTCGCGAGTCGTTGTTAGGCGGACCGATTGGGCAGACAACGGTGGGATTGTTTGCGGCCAGGGCTGACAGAACTCAGCATCGCAGCGGCCTTTTCTGGCCAGCAAGTCACTGGGTTTCGGTCGCATACCAATCCTCGCATCAAGCTCCATCATCGTCCATGACCAGATGCTTCGTTTCCCCATGCGTACATACACAAGCACGTTGGTACCCAATACAAGCCGCAGGAACGCCACACTATCCGAGGAACGCCACCGAGTCGCGTCCCTACTCGGCACGCCACCATAGGATGTCCATCCCGCTAATCTTCCTCCCCGAGTTCAAGAACTTGTTCTCCAGAGGCACCGTCTTCTCGTAGACGAATCCCAGCTTTTCGAAGACCCTCCTGCTTCCAACGTTGTCGTCGAACGTCTCTGCGCGTATCTGGCGAACACCCATCCGAGGGATCCACCACTCGTTCATCAGGGTCTTGATCGCGGCCGTCATGATTCCCTTGCCCTGGTGGGAAGGCGCGATGTAATCTACGTACATGTTCAGCTGCACTCATAAATACACGACACTGAATGAGCTCGTACCGCCGATGCACCAGATGATCTCTGGATCGCCGGCCGGCCTTTCCGAGTTGGGCTTCGCAAGGGCGTCCTTCGCCTCCTTGTCCAGGACGTCCGGCCAACGCTCCCGGACGAACATGACATCGCCCAGCAAGACATCCGTCCCATCCTCGTGCACCTCTCTGATAATGCGGACCGGGCAGCTATCGACAGCGACCGGGGGCTCGTTGGGATGCTCGGTCTGCGCGCGTTCCAGCTCCTCGAACGCGACGTCCGTGTCCTTCTTCACAGACTCCAGCCACGAGTCGGCGTGCTCCGCGTGGTAGGGGAAGGGCGGGCCGTCGAGCCACTTATAGACCGCGGGATTGTTCATGTTCGCGATGACCGTGGGGGCGTCGCTCATACGCGGTGTGGTGATAATGATATTATCGTGCGGACTGGGGAGGCGCAAGAACGGCTCGCCTGTCCGCTCATTGAATTGCAGAGGGTGGAACTGCGAGCGGCTCATGGTAGGTGGAATATAGACCCGGCCGGTGAACTGCCTGAGTACGCGCACGGAACGGTTGAGGATAGATGCGGAGAGCAGTGTAGGAGGCCGGAGGCGGAGCGGAACGTTGGTGGTCGGTGTTAGCACTGAGCAAGGTCATCTTGACTGGTGTGAGCGGCCCCGAGATGTATCGATGAACTTTGGCACCAAACTGCCAATTGTACACTGCGCAGATTGGACGATAGATGACTGGGCGGCTGACCCGGTGACTCTGAACTAGATGTGGATTCCGAGGAATGGCAGAGTACAGCATGTCGACTATACGAAGAGCTACAAGACCTATAGGAAAGCAAGTCATCCAGAGTCTGGTGGTGGATCCGGAGCAGTCGAGAGTGCGAACGGGAGCGAGACGCAACGCCTCCGGGCCAGAAGGAACGGGCGAGGAACAAGCGCCGCCCGCCAATGGGATCGAGCAGGCGACCCAGGGCACGTGCTATGGGGCACACAAGCCGGCCCTAAAGCGATCGATAAGCAGGGCCAGTGGGGCAGCAAAAGTTTGCAGACATCTTCACGCCGAGTTCTGCAACCCCGGCGAGCTTGCTCGACTCTTACCACCTCCTCACCTCCACCGCATACCCTGCGGTGCCCCGTACACCTTTCCCCTCCTTCCCCCTGTAAAATCTAGTCACCATGGTGTAAGTTCTGCATCCTCTCGCCTAGATCTGTGTGCGCGGTACTCATCGCGATTTTCCTCGGCGGATGGCAGTAACTTCACCGTCGGTTAGTAACAGGTCGTCCTCAGTGCAGCGTTCTACGATAGCTGATGCTGTCGTCCTATAGACCAGATCCGTGGGCTCATGGACCGCCCGACCAACATCCGTAACATGAGTGTTATTGCTCATGGTACGTCCCTCCTCCGATTTTCTCAGGAGTAGGCCTGGGCTCATTGCCCTCCCCCCATCTCTGCAGTCGACCACGGAAAGTCCACCCTTACCGACTCGCTCGTCTCCAAGGCTGGTATCATCGCCGGCTCAAAAGCGGGTGACATGCGTTTCACCGACACAAGAGACGACGAAAAGGAGCGCGGTATCACGATTAAGTCGACGGCTATCTCCATGTACTTCGAGGTCGACAAGGAGGACATCGGCGCGATTAAGCAGAAGACTGAGGGTGAGCACTCATCTTAGCGAGCCGGCTGCCTCATGGATCTGATCAATATCCGCCTGCGACTAGGTACCGAGTTCCTGATCAACCTGATCGATTCCCCCGGCCACGTTGACTTCTCCTCGGAGGTCACGGCTGCTCTCCGTGTCACGGACGGTGCTCTCGTCGTCGTCGACTGTGTTGAGGGTGTCTGCGTGCAGACCGAGACGGTGCTCCGTCAGGCGCTTACCGAGCGTATCAAGCCCGTTGTTGTCATCAACAAGGTCGACCGTGCGCTCCTCGAGCTCCAGGTCTCGAAGGAGGACCTCTTCCAGTCCTTCTCGCGTACCATCGAGTCCGTGAACGTCGTCATCTCGACATATCACGACGCCGCTCTCGGTGACGTCCAGGTTTACCCCGACCAGGGAACCGTCGCTTTCGGCTCCGGTCTTCACGGATGGGGCTTCACTCTCCGCCAGTTCGCTGCCCGCTACTCAAAGAAGTTCGGTGTGGACAAGGAGAAGATGATGTTGAAGCTCTGGGGCGACAACTTCTTCAACCCCGCGACCAAGAAGTGGACCACGAAGAACACCGACGCCGACGGCAAGCCGCTCGAGCGTGCCTTCAACATGTTCGTCCTCGACCCCATTTTCCGCATCTTCGACGCCGTCATGAACTTCAAGAAGGACGCGGCCCACTCGATGTGCGACAAGCTCGACATCAAGCTCGCTCAGGACGAGCGTGACCTCGAGGGCAAGGCGCTCCTCAAGGTCATCATGAGGAAGTTCCTCCCCGCCGGTGACTCCATGCTGGAGATGATAGTCATCAACCTCCCCTCGCCCGCGACCGCCCAGCGCTACCGTGTCGAGACCCTCTACGAGGGTCCCATGGACGACGAGTCCGCCATCGGTATCCGCGACTGCGACCCCAAGGGTCCCCTCGTCTGCTACATCTCCAAGATGGTGCCCACCTCCGACAAGGGTCGCTTCTACGCCTTCGGTCGTATCTTCTCCGGTACCGTCCGTGCCGGCCCCAAGATCCGCATCCAGGGCCCCAACTACGTCCCGGGCAAGAAGGACGACCTGTTCGTCAAGTCAGTGCAGCGCACCGTGCTCATGATGGGTCGTTACGTCGAGCCCATTGAGGACTGCCCGGCCGGTAACATCATCGGTCTCGTCGGTATCGACCAGTTCCTGCTCAAGAGCGGAACCCTCACCTCGTCCGAGACCGCGCACAACATGAAGGTCATGAAGTTCTCCGTCTCCCCCGTCGTCCAGGTCGCCGTCGAGGTCAAGAACGCCGCGGATCTGCCTAAGCTCGTTGAGGGTCTTAAGCGTCTCTCGAAGTCCGACCCCTGTGTCCAGGCATGGATTGCCGACACCGGTGAGCACATTGTCGCCGGTGCTGGTGAGCTCCACTTGGAGATTTGCTTGAAGGTCAGTCTCGAAACAGGCGCTTTAATACGCTCGATGCTGATTATATGCGTGTAGGATCTCCAAGAGGACCACGCTGGTGTTCCCCTCAAGATCTCCGACCCCGTCGTCGGCTACAAGGAGACCGTCAAGGCGGAGTCCTCGATCGTTGCGCTCTCGAAGTCGCAGAACAAGCACAACCGTCTCTACGCCAAGGCGCAGCCCATCGACGAGGAGCTCACCCAGGCCATCGAGAAGGGCAAGGTCAACCCCCGCGACGACTACAAGATCCGTGCCCGTGTTCTCGCCGACGAGTTCGGCTGGGACGTTACCGATGCGCGTAAGATCTGGTGCTTCGGCCCCGACACCACCGGCCCCAACTTGCTCGTCGATGTCACCAAGGGTGTGCAGTACCTCAACGAGATCAAGGACTCTTGCATCGCCGCCTTCCAGTGGGCAACGAAGGAGGGTGTCTGCGCTGAGGAGAACATGCGTGGTGTCCGCATCAACATCCTCGATGTTACGGTAAGCTTCTTCGGGGAAAACCACATCGTTGATCATGTCTAATTGCTTCGTTCTCCCCTTAGCTCCACACCGACGCTATTCACCGTGGTGGTGGACAGCTCATCCCTACGTGTCGTCGTGTCACCTACGCTGCGTGCTTGCTCGCCGACCCCGGTCTCCAGGAGCCCGTCTACCTCGGTGAGCATTAGTCTTTATCGAGAAATCTGCCAAATAACTAACGCCGTTCCTCTCAATGCAGTCGAGATCCAGTGCCCAGAGAACGCGATCGGCGGTATCTACTCGGTGCTCAACAAGCGCCGTGGCCAGGTCTTCAGCGAGGAGCAGCGTGTCGGCACGCCCATGTTCACGGTCAAGGCATACCTGCCCGTCATGGAGTCGTTCGGCTTCAACGGCGAGCTGCGCTCGCATACCGCCGGCCAGGCGTTCCCCCAGTGTGTCATGGACCACTGGGAGTTGATGAACGGATGTGAGTGATCCTCCCTGGTATCGTTATCATCTAAGTTCAGCACTGACGCATATTCGCTTCTAGCGCCCATCGAGAAGGGCAGCAAGCTCGAGGAGCTTGTCAGGAGCATCCGTATCCGCAAGGGTCTCAAGGTGCGTCATGCCCGAATGCCTTTTGAGTTTGACAGGATCACTGACGTCTGGTGTGCATGTGCAGCCCGATATCCCTGCGCTCGACACGTACTACGACAAGCTCTAGAGGGGGTGTTCGAAAGCAGAAGTTTATCGATGTGCCAATGTCCTCTACTGTGTTATCAGCGTCCGCCGTCTTCTGTCACTAGCATCTCTCCGTACCGTGTTGTATTCTCTCACCCTCGCTCGAGCCGCTCGTTCGAAATGCATTTTTACGTCTTTCACGCAATATCATAACGGATCCGTTGTCCCGCCGCGTGTGTGTGCACTGGCCCGTCCACGAGAGCCCCCTGCGAATCCTATGCAGCGAAGGACGCGAAGACGCAGATAGCACCAGTCACGCGTGTCCCAGCCCCCGGGCTTCGCAGGCGCGGAAGACAGCGCGGCGCATGGCCGCTGGACATCGGGGGTGCAAAGAAGCCGCTGCTTCGGCGGTCAGACGACTGTGGCTGGGGACCCTCGGGTGCCGCGCGCGGAGGAGGAACGTCGGGCGCGGGGGCTGGAGAAGACGCGAAGCGCGCGAGGGGCGAGTGCTCTCCGCGGCTTCTGGGAACGCCGGGCTGTGCCCCGGGGCGCGAGGGGACGCGGTTAGGACGCGGTGGGAGGGTTCTGAGGCTGCGAGGGCTTTTCTGGGGCTGGTGCGGGAGCCGCTGCGCTCTCTGTGCGCTCGCTCTAACTTGAGATGGGCGTACTGCGCAGCACTCGTCCGCGGTCGGACGTCAGCGTCAGACTGAGATCTCGTCAGAGGCCTGTGCTACTGCAGCTGCGGCCTGCAGCTGATGCACATACACGATCATGCAAACTAGGGGCAGGAGGAGATGGCCACAGCTGGGGGATCCGATGCCAGGGACATGGAGTTGCGCGTGCTAAATCCGCGCGTGCAGGCAGGAGCGAGGCAGGTCCGCCGCGCGAGTCCGGACTGCTCGAATTCGTCGCCCACGGCTGCCCATCGACGCGCTGCTTCTCGTCTTCCCCCGCTTCGCGTTCGCGCGCTTGACGTCACCGCACCAGTGCGGGCAGATAGCACTTCTCCCATGACCTCAGCGTGTCCGCTCCGAGTCGTCCCCCTCCGCGGCCGCGATGGACAGACTGGGCAGCTGCAGACGACAGGCAGCACGTTCGTCGGGCACCGATGCTGCATTAGACGATTACAATAGCGATTTAGGACAGACTGTGGGTGTACTCTATATACTACGGATGATGGGTAAGGTGCGAGAGCAATGATACAATGGGGGGAACGGACTAGAGTCAATAGATGATAGAGAGAGCGAGCCAGGCGCACGGGTACGAGATACGAGTGATAGAAATATTAGAGAAGCAGGACGCGACGGCGCAACGCACCATCACATCCGCCAGAAGAGAGGGGACAGAACAAAACGATGCAGCGGATGATGACAGCCCCGGAAGATGGTGTGCGAGGGAGTGCGCCGAAGAAAGGTGCCAAAAGCACAAACATACGAAGAGTCAGAGACACGGCCGATGGGTGGATGATGATGATGAGAAAGAAGCCCGTTGCGCAGTGCACAGCACCACTAGTGCGCTGCACTCTCCTGGTCCAGCGCGTCCGCATCCGTCGAGGTGGGGACATCTGCGATCTGTGCCCCCCACATCACGCCAAGCGTCCGACGCGGGCGGGCGGGGTGTGCACGCGAAAGGGGGCTCGCGGGCGGGGTGTGCACGCGAAAGGGGGCTCGCGGGCGGCGGCGTCGTGGGAGGCGAGTAGCGCGGGGGAGCGCTCGCAGGGAAGAGCGGAGTGCGCCTGAGCGACGGGAGGGAAGAGTGCTCTTCGCGTGCTCGTGGGGAAGGCATAGGCGGTGGCTCATATGGTAGGATGGGGTGGGGGGGATGGTCCGCTGACGGCGTCGTGTTCCGTCGAAGGAAAATCGAGGGCCAAGAGGGGGAACCGCTAGTGCGTCGGGGTCGATCATCGGCGCGCAACGTATCGCCAATAAAGGCTATTTGGTGGCTAATTCAAGGCGGGGTCAACACAGTGTACGAGAGCATTACGTCGCGCGGACGCGAGAGGGTTACACACCTGAGTACCGGGAGAGGACTGGTCTGTAGGGACAAAGGGAAAGTCAGTCAGCGGTCTGGATACGACAATGACGAGGACTTACGAGGTCGGATGCACTCCCAGACGTCTACACCTTTGCCCTTGGGGTCCCATACCCCGCATTGCGCGTGGAGCGGCCAGTAGAGGTTGGCCTCCCAGATGCGAGTGGCATCGGCGACAAGACCAGGCATGGCTCGAGGATGTTGGGGAAGTGGTGCGGGGGCAAGGGGAGTCGGGGGCGGGATGGAAGGAGACGGAGAAGACGGTTGCTAGCAAAGCTTGTAGAAAAGGAGACCAGCTCGAGCGGAGGATTGGTTTATATGAGTCTGGGGGGAGAGACGCCGGGCGAGGACTGAAGCAATTCTCAATTCAGTGCGCCTCCCGCCGAAAGTGACATAATTCCCCCTTGGCAGCCAATCACATATTCGCTTTTTTCCGCGTGCGACAGGGCAATATACGAGGGCGGCCTTCGAATGCGCTTTCTCCGCCCGGGGCGTGTGGGGGGTGCCGGGGGTGCCGCATGCAGCGGGGGGCGATAGCCGTGGCGGAGAGTGAGATTGGGCTGGATAATCGCGATAAATCCAGATTGGGAGGATGGTTACCATCGATAGGGGCGCTCAGGCGAGCGCGGCAAGGCCAGTTTGCTGTGAACTCATCCGACGCGTCTGCAAATCTCGTGCTCGTCCTCCCAAACGGCCGTCACGCCAGGTCACAGGCGATGTGATGCCCTCCCGCCGGACGCGAGATCTGGCGTAAGCGTACGTACCGATCTCTGCGCGGTCGTCCGCCTTCTCGCGCGCGACCCTGCAGCGCTGCACGCTGGCACGACTGTGGGCCTTTGTATGCCGTTGTGCCACCCAAATTTTCTGACAGACCGCGTCCATCACCATGCTCTTCTCCTTTCACTGCCCCGTACGTACGGCGTTCTTGCTCACCCGTCCTTGTTCCTGCTTCCGGCGCTGGACGCCCCCGCCTGCGCCTTTACCCAACCAGCACCTCCGGAGCTCACACTAGCGCGTGCGTTCCATCCTTGCAGACTTCACAGCCTTCCCCGTCCGGCCGACCTCCACCAGGGCGCCTCCGACCGGTCGACCGACGACGAGGAAGGGCCTCCGGGGCTAGACCGTTTTCTCCACAACTCCCCGCGGTACGAGCCAATCCGCTTTGGCCGGCGTTCCCCGTCCCTGATCTCGACCGCCGCCACACGCAAAGCTCCACAACGTCTCGCACTCCACCGTGTCCGGCGACCATCGATACTCCAGCGCATTGTACCTTGCAATGCGCTCCCAGCCTCGTGTATCGCCTGCTCATCGCACCAGCCCCGCCGACCGTCACCCGAACGCGGTCTCGAGACCTCTCCCCTGGCCCTATCCATCCCATCCACCATCCATCCATCCGTCCTACCGTGTGCTCCGCCGGGTTCCGGGCCCGGGCGTCCACGCCCGCCAGGCGTTCTAGGTGCCCCGTCTTCTCCGGGAATTTCCCCCCAGCCACAGCGCAAAACCGTGGCAGAAGAAAAGAAGGTTTCGCGCGGCCCTGGAGCGCGCGCGGGCGCGCCCAATCGCATCACCGTCTCCGCAGCGCGATTGGCCCGCAGCCGCGAATAGGAGTGGGCGCGCCCTGGGCTGGTGGCACGCCCGCGCTCTGGACCGCGGTCGCGCTGACTCCACTGTGTGCACATTGACTACGGCCCAGTGTCCAGAACGTCGCGCGCGCGTCAGCTTGCTGAGCTAGTGTGCGCGCGGGCCTGTTTTTTTTTGGTATGTCAAGCTCGGTGCGCCCGCCGATTACAGAATGGGCTCCGGACTCCGGCGTTCTATTGGAAGAGAGGCTTAGTAAGTAAAGTACCCCGTTTGCCCCTCCGCCCGGCCGCACGTCCGGCCGAGAACGGTCGCAAATCCCGAACTGCCGCTGCCCCCCGCAACCCCCGTACGACCCCCTGC
>MNAD01000815.1:0-11520 GCA_001895945.1 Trametes pubescens
TTGGCTCATTGATCTGTGGGTTCAGATCCAGATCATCTGTGGATCGATCCGTGCCCAGCCTTATCCTGGCGCGCGCCGAGATCAGGGGCTCTTCGGACGATAGGTTGTGTGCCGGACGCTCCGGACACTTCATTCGTGCGCACGCAGAGGCCGGGGGGGAGGAGGAGGAGTCGCTGCGCTCCGCAGGACGCTTGGCCTGCGCATGCGCAGAGGTTGCGTGCCCGGCCGGCTCGTTCGCCCTCGCGCGTGCAGAGGTTGCGCGCGCGACGGGCTCTTGAGGAGGACTCCTGTAATCTGGCGTTGGGGTCGCCCTGGATCATTGTAAAATGTCAGTCCTTGTAGGGGAGTAAGCATATAGGAACGTACCACGGGGACGTGGATGCGGAGGGTGATGATGTGGGCTGGACGCCAAGGATATTCAAATCCCCCTCGCTGAGAGAGCGATGGAGGTCACAGCCACCAGCGACTTCACAGTGCTTACGACATGACCGGTGTCCGCATCGTCCGGCGACGCGCGAGGTCCCGCAGATAGGGCAATACCGTTGCCTGCTGGCTTCCCCTGGAGACGTCGAACATGCTGCTCTGTGGCGTGCTGCTGGGCCTGCTGGTGCACTCGAAGCGCGAACGGGGGGCTTTCGAGCGTGGTTGCAATACCAGAAGTAGGGCAAATGCCCCTTGGAACGGCACCCTTCGCATGGCACTATGCAATTTCACTCGGATTCGACATCATCGTCCTGTGCGTATTTGCCCTGTCCCTGCTTGTGACCCATCTCCTTCCTCCACCCATCGAGCTTCTTCCGGCATACCGTCCACATCGTCTCCTTTGAACGTGGGAGATCTGTCATCCAGTCGCGCTGCGCCTGCGTCGAGTTAATCCATGCCCGTTGGGACCGTTGGTATGTCGTAGACTTGAACGGCCGCCCAAATACATATTCGAATCGTGCGGCGAGTGACAACTTCTGGTCTGACCCGTCCTCTGGTTCGTCTGCATCGTCCTCGCCGATGAACGCAAAGGCACGCGCCATATCCCGTGCAAAAAACCCAGCAGGCCAAGGGTGTATCGTCGACGGTGCATGGACCAGTTTGAGGTCCCATAGCTGGTCCAGATCGCTGAGAGCCAACTTTGGGAGCGAAGGACGCTGATGGCTAGGGAGCACACTTGGGAGGGCGTACGTGTGGGCGGTCGGCATAGACAGCTGTGTATAGAGGAGCGGTGGGAGACTGGGCGGAGGTGGCAATGGACGCTGAGCACACTGGGGTGGCGTTGGGTTGGACAAGGACAGAGGAGCTGGTTGAGAGGGCAGCGAGGGCGCCAGGGACAGGAATTGAGCATCGAGAGATTCAGGCTGACCAGTGCCGTCCAGTTCCCCAGAAGGTGTTGTTGACATGTCGGAGTAGGAGTGTCAGGAGGCAGGCATAGCGTCAGAGCAGAGCGACATCGCAGACGTAGCCGTAACAATGGACATCAGCGAGTCCGCAGTTTCCAGGGAACGGAGGACAGGAGAGTTCTTCGCCTGAGATGGCAGACCTGTCGCGGCCGGCACCGTCATCATAGCCTGGCTTCCTAGGCGAGGATCGAGCCATACCGGATACATGCCGCTGTGGTTTGTGACATGGGGCGGCATTAGATACGGTGGATAGAGCGGAGCGTGCACAGGGAAATGATACGGAATGGGTATCACAGGCGTCATGTGCTGAGGGTTGCCTAGTCGGTTCATTTGGCCGCGGAGCCGCGTCGCTCATGCGCACACGTCCTCGAAGTCAGGGCAATTTTGCACCCCAATGCGCCGGATGAGTATGTGCTCTTTCGGGCGCACTTTGATCTTGTATGTGAGGGGGATATTCACCCACGAGCGAGTCGATAAGACAAATTGCTGGACCGTTGTCTCATCTTGCAGACCGAGGTCCCGGATGATCCGCAGCTGAGCGAGCTTGACAGTAGGCCATGTCGGTGGGCCTTGGACAACGGACTCGATGGCGTGCTGTCCGTCCTAGCATCGGCTCATGGTTAGCATGACACTTTGGCAGACACTGTAGGACAGAGCTTACCACAGTCCAGGCGTTTACGTTGAAAGTGCGTTCTACCATCAAGAGGTTGTGGCGGCGTTCAGCGACCGCGCGGGTCTTCTCCAGCCTTTCGCGCATGGCTGTATCCCAGTCTTGCTTCATCTCTTCGGGCATGACATCACGCTGGATGTGCGAGCTGGACCCCAGGTCCTCGAGTTGCGTGGCTACAGAAACTTGCGGGTCCAGTATGGGTTGTGACGGCGTGAATTGACGGGGGCGAGGTGGTATGACCGGGGCTGGATGGGACAGCGTGAACGGAGTCTGGGTTGGAGGAACTGGAGCGGCAGCGAGGGCACGCCGGGTCTGGTCGTGTGCTTTGAATCCGCAGGGCGTCGGGTAGTCGAGGCAATGCTTCTTGCACCGTTTGCGAGCACAGTCTGACGCGGGCTTCTGGGCTGATCTGCATCCTGGTTCTTGGCAGGACACCGTCGGCTGGCTAGGCTGGGTAGTGGAAAGCGTGGAATATGGCGTAGGGATGAACTGATAGTCGCGTGGAGGCGTCAGGACATGCTGCATGGAGGCGAGATCACGAGAAACGGCGTTATCCATGGGAGACCAGTAGGAAGGGGACAGGAGGACGAGTATGCTAGGTGGGAGCGAGAGACAGAGGAGGACCCTGGGCTCATGTTCAAAAGTGAACATGGCGCCGCCGTACTCCTCGGGACCATCCAACATGCCGTCACAGTGAAGGCTGGGGAGGAGGAGGAGATCGCCGGCGCCTATGGGCCGGCGCTTGTTTGGGGGTCGTGGGGGTCGCGGGGGCAGTGGCCTTTTGGGAATTGCCGACTTTCTGGGAGGGTGTCCTGGTACTGCTTACCGCATTGGGACAGGGCGGGCGGGAGAGCGCCCAAGGGGCGGGGCATCGGCGCCGTCAGCGATGACGTCACGCGGGGTCCGGACAACGTGGACGCAGCATTGCCGGTAGCGGGCGCCATGCGGCACGCGGCGAAATTCCCTAAAGAGGAGATCAGGCGCCGAGATCCAAAGTTTACATCTCCCGGTGGCCTATTAGGCCAGGAGTTTGTAAACACTAGTGTATACGGCTCCCTCTTGAACTTCACTCCGGGAAGCCAGGAAGGAAGGAAGCTGAGAGAGGGGAGCACCTCGACCAGGTATCGACCAGGGACAATGATGTTGCCGAATATACTTGTGATCTGCTCGGCGTGGGTCAACACTGAGTCATTGTGCTCGGCAACGACGATTCCGTGGACAGCATCCATGATTGACGCGCCAAACACGCTGCAAAGAAGGTCGGCTGCACGGAAGATGGGGATGTTGCATGTCGCAAACGTACTGGCGGGCAAGGGAGAGGAAGTCCTCTGGTTCTTCCAGCAGTTGCTGCAGGAAGCAGTGGCTCTGTCGCAGGTGAATTAGCCGATATTGTGGGATTGCATTGGGATGGAAGGCGTCGTGAAACATCCTTTGGTTCTTCCGCCACGTTTGTGTGTATCCTTGTACTGCAAACTCCCAGTCAAACCCGGACCTTGTAGAAGAAATGTGCGCCTCATTAGTGGAACGACGCTGTAGTTCGAGCATGGAAAGTTCAAGGCATACAGTTCAGCCATAACGATCCGAGGCCTATCGGACGTGTTCGCCGAGCGACCTTCCAGCACCGCATGGGCCGCCTCGAACGAGTTCAGGATGATCATAGGCTGTCCGAGGATATCCAGATACACCACGTCTCCTACGAGCGATCACTAGAGTCGTCAACATCACTACCAATGAGCCGAACCACAATAGTGCTACCAATTACGCACCATATTTATCAGCCATATCTTGCAAGGTAGGGCCCAATCTTTTCGTAGGCATGTCAAGTAGGTTGCCTATAATGGGAAGCGCCTTCGGACCAGGTGGCAGAGGCAGATGAGAGCACGTCCGACGCTTCCATAATACCACTGCTATCAATACGAGGAGAGTAAGGAAAGGGACTGTCAGGTGAGGCATGACGATAGCGACGCCAGACCAAATGGCAGCGTGGGGGAAAGCTTGGAAGGCACTTCACTTCATGAGAGGAGCTACTTAAGCTAGCCGCAGGCTGACTTTAAGTTCAGCGGACTTTGGATGTCGCCGGAGTAGGAGGGGATTGGGCGGACGTCTGACCGGTTGTGGCGGATGCAATGCTATATTTGTGCCACATATACCCCTCAAACCTACAACTCAATAACAGAAGAAGCCCGGGTCCACTTTTCTGCTACTGTGTGATGAGGGATCCCTCTAGTAACTTCAGTTTAGCTAAGAAACTTTGAACTCCAGTATCACGCACGCATCCAATCCTCACTGAGGCTATTGTTATCACGTTCGCCCTTTCGTGCTCGCCCCCTATCCTTCATGTAATTTCTTCACCTTCAGCCATAGCTCTGGCTTTGTGCTCTCTGTGCTGACGGTAGGGTATGATATCCCAGCAAAGTTCCAGATCATGGGCTTGTCGGAAAGTGTGAACGTGAAGTTCGCGATCATCTTGGAAAGGATGACCTCTGTGGACCACAATGATTCTGAGCACCAGTAGACAGACGGAATTGGCGGGTACTGACTTACTCATTTCCAACTGTGAGAACATGAATCCGCTGTGGGTTGGTCCCAGTAAGCACCGCCTGGGAAGAGAATCAAATGGTTTCAGAAGCTCACATGCATGACCGTGCACCGCCCATGAACATCATCCTATTCGCACACATCAGCAGTTGATTGGAGGCATGCCTTGTCGCTGTCATGAACTGTGCACTCACAGATTAGAGTAAACACCAGGAATAGCTGCAGTCTCCACTGTCGCTGGAAGGGGTGCAAGCCACCGCTCCGGCTTCCATTGGTGCGCGTCGGCGCCCCAAAGTGCCTCGTTACGGTTGCACGCAAGGTTGCTCACGAGTATGTTCGTTCCATGTGGGAGAGCAAGTTCATGGAGTAGCGTTCCGTCCGTCGTGCGGATGGGATCGGAAAGCGGGAGGACGGTATCCTTCAATGCCCTGGTATAACGGTTAGGTATTGAGGTGAGGGGGATGTGAAAGCGATGAACTACGCACTGCCTGGCACTTAGAGGGGCTGGAGGGTGTCTGAAAATCACCCTTAGTGACTGAGAACAAATGCTAGATTAGAGCCCCTTACAGTCACAGTGTCTCGCGACACACAGCATCTAAGTACGGTAGAGCGTGCAGCTGGTCGTAGTCCAGGTGGTTGCCGCCAGTCTTCACGTCGATAATCTCACGCCAAAGCTTCATCTGCACGTCCGGATGCGCCGCAAGGAATTGCAATGTACGCGCCATGGCGTTTGAAGTGGTGTCCATCACCGCAAAGATGATGGTCCTGCAAAGGAGATCATTGGCATACGGGACAATAAAGACTCTTGGAGGGGAAACGCACGACATCTGGCCGATCAGCTGGTCTTCCGGGAGCCGATCTTCGCCCGGCGACACCTTCATGTTCTCCCACACTGCGTACATGTCACACAAAGACATCCGACAGGGGGAAAGGCCACGTACGTAGGATGCCCATGATATCCTTCGCATCGGTATCATTGCCAGCTTCGACCGCGGTCCTCTTCGCTCGAAATATCTCGACGGAGCGCTCGTGCAGCACGTCCGTGATATGAATCAAGCGTCGAACGCTAGGCACGGGCAGCCTCTCTATGACCCAATGGCGCAGCCAGGCAGGCCCAAGATGTTCAAGATATAGGGCTGCCTGCCTCAGGAGTAGCATTCCTGGAGAGGTCGCGACCGGTCTGAACAAATGCAGGTAAATCTCAGGTCTTCAACATATGAAAAGTAAGTCGTACGCACGCAAAGTATTTTATGGCCTCTGCGTACGCATCTGGCACATCTTCGGTCAGTGGGTCGAACGAGTAGCCAATCCCCGCTTGGCCGATCAACTCCAAAGCGGCACGCCTCATCCAGCCTAGGACGTCAATGTCTGTTCCCACGGTGTGCGCCGGTACACGAGAAGAGATGGCCTGCACAAGCTACGGTTTGTAGGAGACTGATAAGCAAACAAGTAGCAGGCGCAGGCAACATTGCGGTAAGTCTTACCTTATTGGTGACCCGGTAGAAGTTAGGTACAACGGTACAAAGATGCTTAGCCGAGAACACTGGGGTAAGCATCTTCCTCTGCTTCCTGTGCGTCTCTCCTACGCCAGCGGCCGTAGAGGAGTGATAAGCAACTCGGTACTCTAGGTGCTACAAATTGTAACGTACCGGTGACTGAGACGAGTCCCGGGCCGATCATCATGTGGTTGGTCCTTTTGTGAGTGATGAAAACCGTTGTACGCAAAAATTCTGAACTTGTGTTGCCTACTCAGTATACCAAGCGGGTTCGTCGTATTTCTCGATGTCTTTGATGATATGGCTCAATGCCAGCGGATCGAAGACATATAGCATTGAGGTCTACGTAGATTATCAGCGTGTAGACGACCCCGCCAGCTTTATGTAGTTCCACGTACACCGAGCAGCCAATGTAGTTTGATGACAGCTCCGAATTTCCGCGCGATGGAAGTGTGAAACTCCCAGCACTGCTTTTCAAGTATTTGCAACGTGTTTCTAAGGGAGAAAGGGAGCATTCAAGCCTTCTTCTCAGTATCGGTACGTGACGCGTGAACCTGAAGACATACCTGATAGGAGAGACCCTCGCGGAGGACCCGGCACTTTGTCTAGCGAGGAATTGTCGATACGGAACTTCTTCCACAAGAGATATACTGCACAGAAAAGCGCAGCATATAGTATCATCGCAGGGATAGAACAGGTTCAGCGCAATGAGGGAGAAGGGAGGAGGGGAACTGAACAGTGCACGGAGATGGGGTTTTAAGGCGGAGCACTCAGTACGATTCGGGCGCATCGACAGCACATTGACGCCCACGAGATGAGCTTCTTTGACAGGCCTGAGTGTTTTGCTATACGATGGGAGCCTGGAGCGCTTGTGCGGAGAAACCGTATCGTAAGTGTGAACGCTGACAGGGACCCCTCAAATGTGTCAGTCTTGTCTGGAGAACACCCGGTTACTCCTTGAAGTATCTCACGACTCTAGTGACAAATGTCAATACTCATGATCGATAGAAAAGATGTTGCGAACAGAACGTACCTTGGAAGCTGGAGAACCGAATTAAGGATACATGCGGGTATCAGTGCGCGCTACAACTCAGGGGCCACCTCGAGTGAGCTCGACAGAGTTCATGGAACAGCATTTATTGCATGTATTCCACGCTGTCGCTGGGGCATTATTGCATCCAGAGGGCTTCGATACGCTAATTTAGAGTTTTCAGTGAATCGGATGCACCGCCTGTACCCTGAACTCTAGTATCACGCACCTATACATCTATACTGGGCCTTCATACACTCGGATAATCTCCCTCTCCAACCAGGGCATCGCCGCTCAATGCTCGCTTCGCACGGGCTGTCGTATGAGCGCCTCCGCCTTCCCCGATCGTGGCGTGATCCTACATTCGAACTTCTCAGGGTATCTGTGCGGCAGCTGTGGTAGTAGTGCTGTAAAGCTGGGGAGACTCGCTCGGCGCGACTAGGTTCAGTAAGGTAGCCTCGACCAGAGGGCGTACGCGACGTAGCGCAGTGGCTGTAGAAGGGGACGTTCAGCAATAAACGAGGGGCAACGTACTCACGCGTTCACGACGCTGTGTTTGACTCGAGTGACGCGTGTCGCGGTTGGAGCGAACGATAGGAGGCGGTTGTCGACGGATACGGGGGAGTTCGATGCGAGTGGAGACGAGTTCGATGCGAGCGAGGCGAGCAGACGATCACACGCGAAGTGTGGTGCGAAAGGAGGGGAAGAGAACCTGGCTCCATTCGATGGGCGGGAGCTCGCCTCTAAGTACTGGAACGCGCGGCCCCGCAACCGTGCTCGAGGCCGGGGCCCTTCGCCGTAGTCTACACATATGTCAGAACGTAACCGTATCGAGCGAGATGGAGCAATGTCTTCACAGAACCGGAACCGGCAGTCCGCCCCGTCGCGACACGTCGATCTCGAGGGAATTACTCGGCGCGAAGATGTGTCGCCCGACGCGTCTCCTATTGACATACGCTGATCGCCCCGCGTCGATTCGCGGGAGATCGCGCCGACATCTTCGTCTGCTTACCGTCCTCGAGACCTTCGCGCGTTGCCGAGGGGGACGTCTGTAGGGAGGGGAATGATGGTTGAGCCGTACATGAAGCGCAGAGAGACCGAGAAAGCAGGAGTGAGTGAGAGAGTGAGAGAGAGAGAGATGGAGAGAGGAGGACGGGACGGACGAGACTTGGGACTAGGGAGAGGCAGAATCGGGTAGGTCGTTGAGGTCGTACACGTCAGACGTAGGGGACGGGATCGTGAAGTGAGACGGAGAGTGAGTGAGACGTCGTGTCCAGCGCCTCGCCGCCACCGGTCCTTCGGCTCGCGCGGCTATCCATCGTGCTTCGCGGGCGCTCGCCCTCGCGTTCTCGCCGTTGGTGCGATCGACCGTCTTGCATTGAGTTTCTGAAGTCTATGAGCCCCCCTTTCTCCCGTTAGTCGTCCCCACACGCCCACACAGCCTTCAGCAGACTGCAGCCGGAAATACCCGCACAACGGACGTACGAAAGGAAAGAATCTAAGTTGATGTTAGGCACGACCCGCACCCGTTTCCCGTCCGGTCCGAGCGAGGGCTCGATGTTAAAGACGTGCAGTACGGAAGCGACCGTTATGAAGAGCGCATCGTTCACGAAGTGACGTCCAGGGCAGATCCTTGACGGCGGTCATTAGTTCTCCGAGAGCGAGGTACAGTGGCTATGGCATACCTGCGGCCGAAGCCGAACTGATACTTCTCAGGGTCCCTGACGTCGGAGCCGCACTGCCCATCCTTCGTGAACCGTTCCGGCACGAAAGCGTCGACCTCCATATAAACCTGCGGGTCGCGCGACATCGCCCTGAAGACGTAAAGCTGAGTTACGGTATCCACAATATACACACACGAGAGCACTTACCACGCATTCGGGACGAGGATGGTTCCCGCCGGGATCCGATAGCCTTTGTACTCGTCCTCTTCCATAACACGGTGAGACACCCCGAGGGGTACGACGCTGTGCCACCGGATGATTTCCTTCACGACGGCATTGATATACGGAAGGGAGTCCCTGTCGGAGAACTCAGGGAGACGGTCGGGGCCGATTACTCCGTCTAGCTCCTGCTGGGCCTTCCGCTGCACATCTGGATTCATGACCATCGCCAGGAACATTGCTTGGGTGGCGAAAAGGGACTATATGCGGTACCTCAGCATTGTCGAATTGAAAATAAGTGCGAGAGAGGGACACCCACTGTATCTGCACCCGCTGCAGGACGTGCGCCGAGTCAGCCAAGGAATTCAGATGGGGCTCGAATGGGGTACTTACTGAGGCATGCTAGCCCTGCGACATCTCTGAAGCATTCGTCATCTTGCGGGGACACATGCTCCTCCTCATGCATGGCGTTCTCCAGACAGGATGTCACCACCGAAGGGCGTGAAGCCCCTCGATTCTGTCCACACGTTCAGGTTATATTCTTTGAGTGCAAGAGATGACGTACGAAAGCGTCGACGGAAGCATCGTAAGGCGCATCCCACGAAGCGCGCACGACCTTCGCCCACTGCATTGCTTGACGCTTAAAGCGGGCGCCGGGAAACCAAGAGGGGACGTGCTTGAGGAAAGGAAGGGATTCGACCAAGTACTGCCCCGGGACGACAATACTGCTAAAGACAAATGCTGCCTTCAGGGCGAGCGAAACGTAGGGGTCGTCTTGTTCGGTGACTGTGATTCCATACACGATGTCCATGATCGTCGCACTAAACACGCTAAGAAAGGCTTTAGATGCCCGTGTTACTAACTCAAGTAGAGAAGTGAGGACATACTGGCGAGCGAGAGGCATGAAGTCCTCCGGGGTAGCGAGCAGCCGCTGAAGGAAGCGCCGACACTCGCGGACGTGTACGGGGTGATACTGGGGGATCGCGCTGGGCTGGAAGAACGTGTGGAAGAGGCGGCGGCAAACCCGCCATGCCTGGTTGTAGCCTTGTATGGCGAACTCCCACATATACCCGGTCCTAAGATGACGGAGTGGTTTGTGAGACGCAGCCGCGCATCTATGGACGATGCGACTCACAATTCGGCCATGACGATTCGCGGCCTGTCCGAGGTGTTCGCCGAGCGACCTTCCAGCAGTCCGACGGCAGCCTCGTACGAATTGAGGATGATCACCGGCTGGCCGAGCATGTTGAGGTATGTCAATTCGCCTGCATCGAGTGGTCACGTCAGACAAGTCAGACCATGTATCGAGTCCCATAGTGAGACTTACCGTATTTGCATCCTATATCCCGTAGGGTCGGCCCGATACGCTTCGTCGGCATATCGAATAGATTACCTATGAAGGGCAACGGTTTCGGACCTGGAGGGAGTGGCAGTGCAGATCGAGCAGTGCGCTTCCACAGCACCGTTGCTAGGAGGAGAGCGAGAACGAGAAGAGCAGTTGACATTGTTGGGGTTGCGATGAGAGCCATGAGTGAGTATTAAGCTCGAGTCTGCGACACAAGGGGCTTTAAGAATGCATTTCCAAGCGTCAAAGGCGTGGACACGACGAACCTTGTCCAACGTATTCCGTCGTCTGACCGGGATGTGTACGTGATTTCCGGGGTGTGAGCCGCATGTAGACGCTAGATATGGGCCTCCGGCGTACGGACAGCCACACTATGGAGCGGAAGAGAAGTATTTGCAGTCAAGATGACCGATATCACTGAGCGCTGGGTGTCCACGGGAAGTCATGTTTCCGCCGAAAGCAGCGCGCGAGTGGGAAACGTCCGTGGCTGAGAAGTACTCAGACATCTCGTAGCTCCTACGCATCATGCAGTCGTATTTCCATATTTTCCAGTTCCGTGTGCGGCAGCTATCAGAAATCATTCCGGGTGAGGAGGAACGTTCCGACATCAAGTCAAGCTGAGTGGTTCTTGACAATGACGTTGACACGACTCATTTGCTGGCGGTTTGAAGGTGCAACATCTCGGAATCCATTGTGGGCTGTTTGCCAAGAACGCAAGGCACGGATGATGCTTTGCGGGGATGGATCGTCGGGAAACCGAGAGTGTGTGAGCGTGGCGGAGCAAAGTCGACGTCAGAAGCAAGAGGCGGGCGCCAAAATGCGTGCCTGCCCCTCAGTTCGTTCCTCAGCCCCAGTGAAAACCCCCCCGCTCTAGGTCGGGTTAGGTCGTACAAGGTCGTGTAGGCGCGGGAGTCCCGAATGTCCGGCGTATACCCGAATATGG
Source organism: Trametes pubescens (assembly GCA_001895945.1). NCBI lineage: Eukaryota > Fungi > Basidiomycota > Agaricomycetes > Polyporales > Polyporaceae > Trametes > Trametes pubescens. The sequence continues at coordinate 11,294 of MNAD01000815.1, forward strand.
TCGGGATACACCGGGTCAGAGCGAGTGAAACAGGTAGTAGTGTTCGTGCTACGTCGGATACAGTCGGTCTGGACCGGTCAATACCGTACACTACCGTACTGTGTCCGTCCTCGCACGTCCACCCTACCCACCCTCGCGTCCGCCCTGCCCGCCTCGCTCGTCCGCCCTACCCGTCCGCACGCCCACCGTACCCGCCTGATCGTCCGCGCGCCCGCCTCGCTCGTCCG
>MNAD01000816.1:268-32667 GCA_001895945.1 Trametes pubescens
TCTATTTAATACATTGTTATCTTATCTTTGCCCAGCGCTTACGGCGCTGGGCTAGTGGATGTGCGATGCCCGTAACGACCTCATACTGGGTCGTTACAATGATGTACACAACGGTAACGATAGATGAACCCATAGTCGGGGACTTCCCCGAGCGTACATCGATCGAAGCATGATCAATCTCTGTTTTTACCGCCGTCCCAAACAGGGTAGGGTTGTTCGATGTGCATTCCGGTCGAGGAGGAATCGGACACGTACTCCCCAAAGGGCAGGCCGGTGAGCTTCTGCTCTTCCTCACGTAACATTGTCAGCTGGAGGTTGATCATGGTATACTCGGCGAGCATCTGATTGTATCGCAGCCGCAGCGCCGCAACCAGTCTGTCGCGTGCCGGGACGGTGAAGCTAGATGAACCGGCGACAGACGAAGCGGCGGTGGAAGGTGCGGGGGCGCTGGATCCTTGAGGGAGAGGCGAAGCAGACCGTGTTGTGATACCAGACATATCCGCTGCGGTTTGTGAGGAGGACGGGGGCGCAGGTGCTTCCGACGCCGCTCGCAGCTGCTACTCATTTCGATGTGAGAACGCTGTACACACGGTCAATAAACACTACACACCTCCATCCTGATCTTGGACGCTACACGCGTAGAGCCAGCGAGGGGGCGCTGAGAGGGCACATCGGATATAGGTAGAGTAGGCGGATCCTCATCGGCTTCGAAGGCAGAACGCTTGCCGTGCACTACATCCCTCGCCGCAGTCGTCGAGAGGCTTGCCGGCACCACCTCGGTTGCAGGATGTAAGAATACGGTGATAGCCGGTTGAGCGGGATCGTAGTTCTTGAGCTTCGCGGTCAAGGCGGGTTGATACACCGAGAGCGGAGCGCGCCAGTTTGCGAGGATCTTGCGCACCAAACCCTCCGCGTCCTTCCGTTCGGACTTAGTGAAATGAGTCGGGAAGGAGATACCCTTTCCATTATACAGTCCGAGGACCTTCCTCCCGACTATGCATTGATCCTGGTGTAAGCAACGTAGTGGTGTAATGGGGAGAGTAGATACCTTTCACTTCTCCGTTGACGTTCATACCGTTGAAGAGGCATTGCTGCACTTGGGGATTGCAATTCGAACACCGAGGCACCTTCGTGTCCGCAGGCGCACATTCGATGTTGAGACGGTCGCAGCGGTCGCACTGCAAAATGTTAAGCAAGATGAGCGCATAGAGAGATGACGAGAGCTTACAGCTCCGGGCCAGATGACGGCAAATTGGGTTTCGTCATCCTTCTCGGGCTGAGGAACTGCGTCATTGCTCGTGGTCGGCGTTCCCCGGTTCCGGCGCTTCCGGGGGGGACTTTGGACAGGAGAATCGATATTGTGTGCTTCTTCGACAGACTCCGTGCATGGGAGCTCGTTGTTGGGGTCTTCGTGGATAGAGATGACGGAGGCGGCACGAGTAGCGGGCTGAGCGGACGATGACTTAGGTTGAGGATAGGTATGCCCCAAGTAACGGCCCTTCCCCCGAGCGTATTTCACTAAGCATATTAGAGATTTCTGTTCAACCTGAAGGAACGAGCACAATGCTTACATTCACCAGCTGCCTTCCCAAGTAGAACCCGAAGTACGTCCAGATCCCGCATCCTATTGTCGATAATCCGGTTGATCGCGACGCGTTGGTTTTTACCCTCCTCAGTCGAGATGCGGGCATCATGCTCAGCCTGAAGAATCTCCTCCCTACGTGACTTCATCGAGGCGATCTCTTCTTCGGCTTCCTTAACTCTGGCGGTAGCACACTGGCATCCGATTTCGCGTGACCGGATCGAATACTTAGCAAGCAGGTTCGCCGCAACCGTGGAATCTGCATGTAGATAGCAAAGATCGTATACCGTCTCGAACGGCTCGTCCATGTCGTCCATACAAGTCATATTTTCCTGGATGAGTACAATAGGCGTCGAATACACCATACATGTCATGCATACGGCGGAAGGAGCACTCACAATAAGCTCTAGGACGTGGTTTGCGGCGGCTTCGTATTCCACTTCTTGTAGCGGATGCACCCTCGCCGAGAATGACTCCGAGAAGTCGTGGAGTGCCATCCATCTAGCGGATTCCTCGTCATCTGAAGTGGGACTGGAGACCATGATTGGAGGAGGGAGATGCGCGAGGTGAGTTACATCGCCCGATTGATTCGAGCTGGCACGGGCGCTTGAGACGGAAAACCCCGCACCCCCCGGCGTCCCCCGAAATCCCCCAATTAGGCCCCCGGTACGTAGACGCCCGAGTAGAGTGGACAGACTGCAACCTCTTCTCAACGTACTGCTCTCCTTCACCAGGCTATCTTTGGGCAGCCTGTTCGCACACGCCAGTGGGCTGCCGCGCTCCTCAGCAACGAGGTCGAGCTCTGTCTCCCCTCATGATCGGCGACCACAGGCGGAACGACGCGCAGCATTCGCAGAAGAACGGCGAGTGCAAGAACGTGAACATCACGACAAACTTTGATTCCTCAACGGCGATCTAGGCGGCGGCGAACGACTCGCTCGCAGTTCATACAAGACGACGCAGGCGTGCCCACCTGCTCCTTCGGATCCTCTCTCCTTCTCCTTCCGCTCTGCTCATCGTCCCCTGTCCCCGTAATACACTCGTCACGGCAGACTGCGCCCTGGGCATATCGATACGTCCTGCATGCCTGAAGTATGTCCATATTATCTTGGCTGTCTGATGCTGTTCGCTAACCTGCGTGTCCAGCTCCGCCCGAACCATACAACGTTGGCGGTACGAAGATCGAGTTCTCTAGAACAGCAGGTTGTGTGCCGCTCCGCTGCGCGTGCTCCTCTAGACTCACACCGCCGCAGTATTGGGGCATCGGACACCTATGCACCTGCTGGTGGGGGACTCAGTACCATCTGGCTAATGCCTCGTACGTGCGCATGCGCTGACTCACAGAAAGGGTGGTCCTCGCTGATGTGCGGTACGTCTCGTCATCGGCGACGAACCAGGCCGCTCTAGCGTGTGCACTTCATTGCAGCTAACGCGAGTCCGACGCGAGCGTTACGTGAACCACGGTCCGTCAGTACGAGTCCGGAAAGCGTATGAAATTCGGCTCACCTTTGAACCCTTTGCAGCGCACCGCCCGCAGACGGCATGCTCGATTCCTCCACGTCAAGGCGTGAAATCCCTCCGAACCGTAAGTGCTGGACGGCTGAGGGCAACGTGCGTTCGCTGACGTTGTGCGTTGTTCCCAGTACGTGGATGCATGCACTCGTCGCACACGAGCGGCCTGGTCCTCTCGACGCTCTGCATACTCACCGCCTCACGCCGAAGCTGTGATTAATGAGTTCGCCTGGTGAGTGCAGCTAGACAACACGGCGGCGATTCGTGTGCGCTCGGCGCTGGGCGATGCAAACTAGCACGTTGACATGCATTCACACGAGTAGCGGACGGTACGCGGGTGCGACAAAGAGTCCCGACGGCGGTCTCGCCGTGAGGGCGCTGCCCCCGCGTGGCTCATCGCGTACGGGCGTTCGGGAGAGGTCACGCGTGTGTCTTTGAACGGCACGCAGAGATGGTAATCGCATCGCTCGCGGACTGAATCGCCGCTACATCAAGGACCAATACGGTGAGCAAGCCATTTTTTCGTCGAGGATTCGGACTCATGCGGATACACAGTCCAGACGGTGCCCAATACCCCCACCTTGAGCCTTGCCGGACTATGACGAGCGCTACCGGTGAGTAGCTCCGCTCTTCGCTCGCACCTGCTGCGAGAAGGCTGACCCCAGCACGTTTACTGTGTACAGATCCTGCCCCGCTCCGTTTCGCGCCACACAGTGAAAGGGCCGCCCGAAATGCGCGAAGGAGCAGAAGCTCGAGGAGCTCCAGCTGCGCGAGAAGGAGTTACACACTATTCAACCTCAGATCCTGTTGTGACATATTCGCGCATGAGATGTAATTAGCCTTCCACCCCTCCCAAGCCCCTCCACACCCCTTCCGACAAAGTCTTCTCTCATGACCTTAGGGGCAGTAATGCAGCTATCCCATTTCTCCTGGAGAATCTCCGGTACGTCCCAGTCCTCGTTGTCCATCTGCGCACGAGTGACAATGAACTCGTCTGGCAGTCCTTGCAGTGCGAGCCAGTCCGTGACCCTGAATACATCATCTCCATACGAGGGAATTATGAAGTGTTCGTGAGGTTCCTTCCCCGCCCTCCAGGCCTCCTCTGGGTCGAAGTAGCTGACAAACAACAATAGCACGTATCCTACACAGTCCTGCTTGTGGGTATGCGTCCAAATGCCGCCGCCGTCTAACTGCGACTCGTAATCGCTCGCCTCTGGCGACGTTGTCACGACGTGCGTGCTATGACGGTATCTCTATATCGGATATACACGGATGCGTATACACAGCACAGTGTGCAGCTCAAATTCTAGGTGGCTTGCTCCGACAGGCCCTAGATGCCGTCGCTCACATTGTGAGTGCTGTTGCCGCCTTCGCAGGGCGTCGCTCATCCCGCGCTGCGGCGAGCGTGCCTCATAGTACGTACCAGTAATCATGAGCAAGACGTCGGGACATCGGAACGTCGGAGATAATAGCCCCGTGAATTTGAGCTCGACAACGGTGACATGCATGAGAACAGAAGTGAAAGCTACATGATACAGCTTGTGGAATGCTGCTACTCGGCGCCGACGTCACCCTCCATAATTGGCTGCCCAACACGACCTGCCTGGAGCTCCTGCTGGTAGAACGCCTCCCCTTTGCGGCGGGAGCGGAATGCAGAAACCTTGCCGCCCCGAGCAGTACCCATCATTATGCCTGCGGTCTCCCTACCAGCAACACAGGTCAGCTCAGCAGTGAGGCACACGCTCCGTCGGCAGTACTCACTTGTCTGTGTAGACACCGGGAGTGGCACCCCTGACCACCACATAGACTTTGCCTTCAGGCACGACAACCGTCGAGGTCGCAGTGGAGGCGAGGGAAGATACTGTAGCTGCGGGAGAGGAGATCGCCTGGTGCGTGCCCTGCTTCTTAGTTGACGAGCTGGGCTGCACCTTGTCCTGGACCTCCAACATCGTCGTCTTGACTGGAGACGACGGGGCTTTGCGCCGCATGGATACTGTGATGGAAGAGGGGCGAATTGGAGAGGCAGGGGGGATCTTGCTCTCGATCTCGAGCAGATCCTTGTAGAGCTCCCCACAATGAAGTGAATCATCACCAGAGGCGCGTGAGCATCGCTCAGCCGGAGGCCACGTGGCGGAAGCGGCTGGAGCAATATTGGACGCTGCGAGAGAGGTCGTGGGTTTCGTGCCTGAGGAGGGCGGGGAGCCGGTATCGCCTGTATATCCAGGAGTAGGTATAGCGGGGCACGGGCGCGACGGCGGCGACCAGTTATCAGAGAACGTGCTCCAAGGAGGACCGTCCAACCATGCCTGGTACGCTTGCTCGTAAGTCTTGAATCCCTCGTACAGCGAGCCGGGGAATCCCAACACCATGGCGCCGCAGAGGCCCCTGTGGTATGAGGTGTCAGCACGCCATGCAAGCTATAGAGAACTAGGCTTGCCAATTATAAAACAGTCCGATTGCCCGTCCGCGCCAGACGACGTAGATCGGCTTGCCTCTCATAGGCTTCCCAATCGGTACGATATGGCCGCTCTCGTCGTAGACAGGCGTAGGCCCCAGCTCCCGAGCCACACGATCCCATTGAAGGGTTTGTTCGATAGGGATAGACATAGAGGGAGGGATGCGCGAGGGGGTGATGGTGGACGGTGCTGAACGTTGTTTATTGTACGTTTCTCTTTGGAGATTGCGGGGCACTGCCTCGCGTGGGATCTGTATTAGTATATGGTACTAGTCATCACCGTACACGACCGGGGGTCCACTCCGGGGAACAGGCTGCGGAAGTTTAAGACGATATATTCGGTACGTGTTCAGGACACGGTGACGTCGGATCTTTGTCCAAGTTCCCACCTGACATGTGAACAATTTTGATGCAGGCCAGGACGAGAATAAGTAGTACTCGCCCGTGTCGCTCCAAATTTGAGGCAAGATCCTGGCGCGTGCCCGATGCTGAGTGAATATCTAAGCACGGTAAAGAAACCCGAAGACACGGTCTTGTAAATGAGTACTGCACCGAGCTTCCACTATTCAAAGAGCTTCCACCCGCAGTCTGGAAGCAAGTAGCACATGTCAAGCATAACTCAGGCCAGTCTCCGAGATGATGTATGCCAAAGTGGTTGCTTACGCAGTCGGCGCCGCCGCACCACAGGTAGCCGTAGCATTCTAGAGCGCTTAAGACATTCCCCCGTGCCGCGGCTGCGAAGGTGCTGCAGATACACAGGGTGGAGTCTAATCCAGGATTAAGACAACTTAGTGGTAGCTAGCAACATCTGAGACGATACGGAGTTAAGCCATCGCTTCATTACCCCCGCCTGCTCATACTCTCACTCCGGCTTCCACTTCCCCTCCTAGTACCGCCGCTCCGGCTTCTGCTAACTCTCGCCCAACTCCTTCGGACACGTTCTTCGGCTTTGGTTCGGCCATTGGGAGTACGTAGTCGCTAGCCCATGCGGGTATGCCGTTGTTGAGGGATCGCAGGAGAGGCAGCCATGAGTGTGCAAACCTCTTCGCCAGTTCTCGGCACATCGTGGACTGCCGAAGGGCATACACCCCTATCCCGTCTGCGAGGTCAGAAGATATGATGTCTGCCCTGAGGGCTTTCCGCTCGCACCACCACCTAGACCGCCATTGGAGGAAGTGTATAACTCGCCTCATCTCCTCCTGAAGAAGCTCGACCTCCTCCTGCCATCTCTCCGCACGGGCTCTGGTTTGCGCCCACTCTGCACGCATACTCTTGTTGTATTCTGCAGAGCTGTCAGAGTCGCTGGTCGTGCTACTGCCGGTGCGCCAGATCCATGATATCTCCCGATAGCCTTCTCCCCGTACGTCTTCCTGAACGCCACGACCCGGCCCGGTCAGATCAGAGTCAAGGAGTTGACGGAACTGCGACCGCCATTCTCCGGTTGGATCGATGCTGGTGAGGGAACGATATGCTGCTCGGTACCGATCCGCTGACTGCTTCTGCTTACGCTCAAAGCTGGTGTAGAGTGTGCGTGCTTTTGTGTTAGCCTTGTTGCCTGTACCGGAGATGTTCAAACACTTGAACTCCGATATTCCCTTCATGATTCGACGAAGGCGACGGATATCAGTCAAACTGTCTTCCGCCTGAGCGAGTCTGAGGCGAAGTTCCATGCCAAGAAGCTGCGTGGTGAGGTCTCCGACACGAAGCGAGGACGGTAAGGCAGAGGGAAGCCACAGCACAGTGTCTTCGGGGTAGGGTGTTGAGTTTTTGGTTGCCCTAGGGGCCACCTCACCATGGTCTAGCTCGTCCAGGGAGTGTATGACGGTGAGTGTTCGAATGCGAAGCTGTGTGAGGGACGGCATGTAGACGTTTTGCGCCTCTACCCAGTGTTGAATACGACGGCGTAGGACATTACGACGCTCAATGACGTCGACCTTCACATCCCCGCCCGATAGCTCCTTGTTTCCAGTGGAGGACTTGAGTGTACGTCTAGGCAAACTGTGAGTATGCGAATGGATATCCATGCGCATTGAGTTCACGTACTGCTGATCCTCGATTTCCAGCCCGAGTTGCAAAAATATGCTCTGCGACATATCGGCGAGGTGGGGTATAGTCGATGTCGTGGAGTCTTCTATGGCAAGCTCCTTGCGAAGCCGCTCACCATGGACATCTACACCGATACAGACAAATAAGGCGACGGCACAGGCAAGTAACAGAGCCACTGACTTGCTTGGGGTTCCTCGTATGGATCGTCAACCGCGGAAGGATCAGCGTTCCAAGCTGAAACGAGTCGTTCCCATTCCTTCACAACACCGGAAGGGAAAGTGTCTGAAAATTCCTGGAAGAGGGTGCGCTGTTTCTGCGCCATGCCGGCCGCCTTCCTCAAACCTTTCTTCAGATGTGAACCTATAATGCCAGCATCGTTCGCAACATTTTACAAATTATAGAAAGGTTGTAGTTGTGCTCACCGAACTCGATAGTCTTCGTCCAATTCCAGGAACCTATGTGATCGTTGATCACCTCATGCCTCGTCGCTAGAGCCATCTCCCGCGTCAACATGGATATTGGATTGAGTGACCCCCAGGACGATTTGATACCTTCGCCGTAGGTTCTGCCGACCTTGTCAACAAAATTGAGGGAATAGCGGGAGTGGTTTGGACCGTGAACAGGTAGATGGTTTTTCGGAATGACCCAGCGAATCTCCGTATCGTCGAGGTCCAGGTGCTCGCTCTCGGGGAAATCTTCGGAGAACCTCTTCTCGAAGTTCTTGCAATACTGGCAGGCTATATCATACGATATGACCAGCAAGTAGAGCATGACACCGACAAGTGTGGAATATAGAAAGAAATCCATATGCGCGAACCTACACACAACTTAGTATTGTGGTAACATCATGAGTCAGCACGTACTTCTCTCCCAAGTATAGGTCACCAGTCCCGTTGTGCCGGAAGAGAGTGTGGCGCGCACATAGCACGGAACCAACTCCGGAAGCCAAATAGCCTTCCTTGCGCAAATTCGCCTTCAGAATGGCGTTGTGCTCAGCAGAGCAAGTATTGTTCTGTGCGTGCGGTTCCAATTCAGTGACGAATCTACAACGAGTGCAGCTCGGGTAGTATCATCGGTCGAGGCGCTCACCTCTTTACGATCAGCTGCTCTTGCGACGTGTTCACGGAATTTGGCTTCCTCGACAAAATATGACCAGCCAGAGCCAAGCTCGACATCCTCTAGGCCGCGGTCCTTGCACCGGCAGCGAAAATTGGCATCCATCATCAGATAGAGCGTGAATATCCACCTGATCGAGTCTAGTCAGCGGTGGTTGAGTCGTGGAATGAACGTGAATCACACCAACATCTTTTCCGGAGGGGTCATTGCCCAGTCTTCTGGTAAATTGATACCCGGATGAGGACAAGCTGCACATTGCACCGCTAACTCTCCTTGCTTCATTGCATTGACGCCTTCGGGATCGTGCCCGCGTCCGCCCCGTTTCAGCTGTTGCAAGTGGCGCCAAAGCCGTATGACATGACAAAACTGTTTATATCGACTCTTAAAGCCACACTTAAGCTTTACTGTAAGCTTAATGCATCTGTGCGTGACACGTACCGGATGTGTGGCCAACCCTGAGTTGCATGTCAGCCTTCCTAGAGTTTTGAAGAAGTCGTACGCATTCGTCTTTGCTTGTAGTGTTAGCTCATGGAATAAATCCAGTAGCTTGAACGTGAATGCAGTGTCTGGACGCTTAATCGTGGCAGGAAATAGACGAGCTCGCAGGAAGGACGTCCGGACCGGTACACTGTCTATGCAGCGACACTGTGTGATGTTTACGTGATGATACCCGTTGACATCGTAGACCACTATGGACCGTGGTGCGCTCGGCTCAGGGCAGGATCTGCCGTCGTGACCTAGCGTGAGGGTCAGTCCTAAAGTTGAAAGTGGGGCCTCTTCAAAAAAGGCCCCATTCCAAATCTATCACACCGGCAGGTCAGCCAGTGACGCTCATTAGATTCTTCATAGAATGTACGGACCTCGGGTCTGTGAAAGGGATGATCCGTGTGCGCTGATAGCAGGCATTCCTTGCACACGGAGCTGCAGTTTACGCAACTTAGACACCTATAGAGAGCACATGAGGAAGTCACGTCGCAGCGATCACATGCGCCATATGCTGCTCCTCGGCGACCACAGACTCGGAGAAGCTCGTCCAAGTCCCCCTGACACTTTCGAAACCATCCATTTGCCTTGTGCTAATGACATGCGGATGGCGGATGAGGAAGACGGAATAATGTGCTGCCAGTTGTAAAATGAACTCACCGCAGCTTTTTGGTCTGCCCTAATCCTCTTTTGCGTCTGCCCTGCACCCGACTCATACTCGTCTTCTCGATAGATAGGCTGAGGGATTTCCAGATGTTCAGGGGAAGCTGAGCGGAGAACTCGAACACCTTGCACGCGGAGAAGAGACGTCGACGGGTCAGCTGTGCTGGTTACTTCGGGACTTTCCACGAAAGGAGCGGATATATCCCGCCTGGTACTCCCTACAATACCGGTACGAGTAGTATGGAGTGTGATGCTTCTTATATGCATACTGCGTGTGGTCATCCTGCTTGCCGTTGAATCACTATCTGTTTCGGAAACGATTGGCTTGAAGTCGCATGAGCGCTTTCGTTTTTTGCTCCGAATCATTGAATTGAGTGTACTAGCAGTAGAATTACCGTGAGCAACGCTGTCAAGCCAGTAGCATTATGACATACCGCGGCCTCTCGCAATTAGACAGAGCTTATATCACTGGAGTTCGTGAGAGTCGAAGCCGACTGAAGGAAGGATTACCGCAAGGAGGGGAAGGAGGGGGCCCCCATCATCCCTATTGCCAACCGGTCACCCATGGCCTGCCGCCGTAACTATGCACATGCCTGAGTAATCCCTGATGGGAACACTGCGTAGCGGAATTGATCAGCATTTGCAATAAACAATCCAGACGCCTAACACGCATTCCAGATGTCTGGCATTTGACAAGCCAAATACCGGCTTACCGCTCTCGACCGACCACCATATAATGCAAACTTGATCGGTGGTGTATTGATGAATGTGTCTGTGCCTCAGATGCCCTCAGCGATTATGTGCACGGGGCTAAATTGACGGGTAGCCCATAGATGCTAGACAAGTACATGAACCTCCTTGTGACACTTCGCGGACATGTAAAACTCTAAAGCTTCAGCGTAGCTGTCGAACCCATGCACGCGTGCATCACGACAATCTTTGACATACGGTTCAGCTTTCCTCCTGAATGAGGACGGATCAGCGCGTATCGCAACAAAATCGCATATGAAGACTTGCCAGTTCTCAAATACTCCTACTTGTCTTCCTACAATCACTACCACCCAATCAGCGTTGTAGGATGACGGAACACCGTACGGCCTTGCAATGTATTCTGTCAACAATGGATGTTGGTCACATACCCGCCTCTCTACGTTAAACGTGAAACGCACCTCCAAAATACGTGTAGTGATACCCCTGATCTGCTCCCGAGGAGGACTGAACCTCGGTGAAAGAAGGGGAATTCATGGCACGAGTCTGGACCCAACCGCCGAATGAGTCATCCATATCGCCGTGACGAGCGCACTCGTTGTTGGTGATACTGTCGGGGGACAGACAGCGTGGGAAGGGCTGGTGCAGAGCTGCGCCGCTAGAGCTTTCAGCAGGAGTCGGGAGGTCCAATTGGGACATGGGCGAGGTATCGGCCATTGCGCAAGGATGGTCGGTATTTGAAGAGCTAGTCTGGTATGGTATCTTGAAGGCGCAATTGTAAGAGCACTGGCTGTACGTGAATCACATCAAAAAAACATCCAAGCTGCGATTAGAAGGACGAGGGGCGAACCTATCACTAGCCTGTCCGGTGTTCCCCACGGGCTCCTCCGGCGTAGGGGCACGGGAGAAGGGAAGCACATTCGTAGGCCCGTGCATACAGCTTTCTTTGATACCATGGACAAGCGCAGGCGAGACGGACGGATAGGTGAGGCGAGCAGCGTCGAGCTCATCCGTTTCTTCTATGACCGATAGAGCTGACGGGTAATCACCCTTATTCACGGACGCATTAGCAAAGACTCGAAGCACAAATGTGGTGCTATATAACTGACTATGTTGTGGTGGGCGTCGAAGCTGGATGGCGGAAGGGACTGCTTCAAGGATACGTCTTCGGCGGAGGAAAACCAGACGGGAGTGGGCGAGCGGTGGGGTGATTCATCGTGAGGGTTTGTCGTACAGACAGGCTGACCGTCCATGCGAAGGGAGAGCAGAGGATGCGGGGTCGAAATGGGAGACATAACCCATGGGCGGGTTTGCTTGCCAACTGGTGCCATATCGTGTTTCGAGAAAGACAGGGAAGAGTACTGGGGAGGAAAGCGTGAGCGCAGCGCTCACCAGTCACGACGAATCAGTCGGGCGTCGGCTATGCGGGTGTTGAAGTTGCGCTGGGAGTCTGACATGTATGTTCACGGCATAGCACTCAAGCTCCGCAACTCCAACCATCACACTTCCGCCTCTGAACCAGATCTCCACAAACCTAACACCCGTCGCCCTTCATGCCTATGACAAAGTGGACGACAGAAGAGGAAGAGAGGTTTCTGAAGAATAGGAAACCCGGCTTCATCCAGGCTCAGCTTGACCACAACGTCAACGAATTCCTGAAACGCGTCCACAGCGAATGGGGACATTTCTTCCTGCCCGAACCCACTCCGCCTGCTCCATCCAAAGGTGGCAAAAAGAACGGTACCATCCCTGCAGCCCCACCGGTGCCTGTGGTTCCTCAGAGTGTACGCAAAGTGAGTAGATAACACTATAAATGATGGCGCATGCTCACCATTCTCTGCCTGAAGCGACTGACCACTTGGTTCTACAATCATTCGCGCGGTACCTCGAACAGGCGTGTTCTGAACCTGAACAAGAAGAAGACCGGGTTCCTTCACCCCTACCAAGCGTACATCACGCTGTACAAGAAGAAGGTCATGCCAGTCATCAACAATGCCTACGTCGCTTATCTCGAGACGTGTCCTGACGACGAGGAGCCAATGGCAGAGATCAAGTTCAGGAACGAGAAAGCGGCAGCTATGCTGGAAGCTGAACCCGACAACGTGAAGGCGAGAGTCGAGGCATATCGGACTACGGTCAAGAAACGCGCAAAGGGCGAAGCATTGTCCTTGTTGGAGGATCACGATAGCGATGTCAACGACGGCGACAGCGACGACGACGAGCAGTCCGCTGAGCGAAAGGAAATGCGAAGGGGTATAGCGCAGTTGTCGCAGTGAGTCGACCTACGGTTTCACTGCAATATTTCAGAACTCACGACTCACTTAGGAATATCGAAAGCCTTCCCTTCACCATACAGTCCATGTTGAACGGTATTCATCGCCTCACCGGTTGGGTTGGGTTTGTGATAATGGCCGGTCCAAATCCGAGCCTAGGTGTCATGAGTACGGTTGCGTGAGTGGTACCCTTTCAGTGTTTGGTTTCGTGCTTACAAGGCGAGTAGGGCACACACCGGCAAGATGTCGCAAACAGGCATGAAGATGCCGCAAGCTATGGCGAATCAATGGGCTACCATCGAGAAATCTGTCGGCTCGTTTGCGTCCCTTTGCTTCCGTGAGTGTCGATATTGCGCCTCTTGTTTAGTAACTTACCAAATTTCAGCGCCGAACAAGACTGATGCCTTGATGAAGGCTTATAAGGAGAGCATTGGAGGACAGGAAGCCGACGCTTCACCGAGGGAGGGGAAAGGAAAGAGCAAGGCAGGCAACGGCGGTAAAGGGAAAGGTGCGTCTCGTCAATATTACACAATAGTTCAATGCGACAACTCACTGGTTCTCATTCGTGCAGCGCCGTCCAAGAAAGGCCCAGCCAAGCGCGGCAAGGAGAAGGACACCGAAGTTCACTCACTTCCGAAACCAACGACCCACCGCCCAGCCAAAAGCGGCCCGAGTTCCAAACCGCTAACCCTCGACGACGAGGAGACCGAAGAAGACGCGGAGTACGACGACGACAAGGAGGAAGAGGACGAGGACGAGGAAGAGGAAGAGGAAGAGGACGACGCTGACACCAACATCAACAACGAGAAGAACGACGTGGAGGAGGAGCCAGAGGAGAAGGAACCGAATGAGGTAGAGGAGTTCGCAAACTCCTGGGGTGAGCCTGAAGATTCCGAGCGGGAGCAGTGGGATGTAGTGGAGAGAAACCGAAGGCTGACGCGAGGGACCCGTCCGGGTAAGAACCCACCCAAGACGACAGGTTCAAGGTGGCAGTCTTCGTGAGTGATTATTTGAAGCTTGTTAGATGAAAGCGCACCGACACTATCTCAACAGCGAGGATGCAACCCCAGGTGCAAAGAGCAGTGATGCTGAAGGACAGCGGACAGCAGGCAAACAGGCTAAAGGAGCGCAAGCCGATGTTTCGACGCCTGCGGCCTCTCGGGGCACAGATGGCTCGTCCGCAAGTCCCATTGTCGAGGATGGAGAGGTACGTTGAATAACCTATTCGGTGTCAGTAAGCTACGGAATTCGAGCTGAGATCCGTCTCTAGCCGATACGTGCCCGCTTGAGGTCGCGACCCGGGGCGACTGCGGATGACGAGGCCCGTGGGACCACGGGCACGGGCACTGACTCCACTGGGGTCGCAAGCAACGACACGGTCGACGGTGAAGGCATTGAGGACCCTAGTGCACCGGATGCCACCTCACCGGATCCCCGGAAGGCGAGCGGCAACAACATATTGCCGGAGTGGATGATCAAAGCAAAGTGTTACCTGGATGTAGCCAGCAAGGACGCACGCTGGATTTCGGCTGTTGAAGCATGGACCAAGTTCGAGAGCCTGGCCGAAGGGAACATAAGTTGGTTTGTTAGTCTGCGACGTTGAACATCGTGACTCACACATGGTCGGTGCATCTTCCTACTAGATTCCTGAATCGAAACTGCCGGCGAAAGACAGGCCCCTGCAGATCAAGCAGTGGATACAGAACAGCCGCAACACCGATCCCGTCATCACAGACCTCGTTCAATACGGTACGAAATGGAGGCGCTGGTGGATGAGCATGCAGCCCCCTGCACGAGTAAAGGCGGGCCAGCTCCGAAAAGTCTCGACCACACAGGCGAAATGGGAGACTCTGTGCAAGTGCGGCGCAAATGGTATCGTGATCGCGCTGGTATCGCTTTCTTGGTGGGTCGAGGCAGCAGAGGCTGGCAGCGAAGATGAGAAGGACGCTTTTCGCATGGTCGACGACATTACCTGGGTTCTGGATCGTATCTGCCCCGATGGAAAGCGCGACGACAAGTCTGTGAAACTGGGGAGAAGCAGGGGTGCCGGCCTCAACAAGGGCGGTGACGAGAGTACCGACGGCGCGAATTCCCGAGCACCTGCGAAGCGCAAGCGTGCGACGGAACACGCGGAGAGTAGCTCCAGACGCAAGTGCTCCCGTTAGGGCCTCCAGCTCCTCGATCCACATAAACCTGCAGTCCTCTGATATGTCACTCACCATCAACCCTATATCGTTGCCCTCTGTTCAAGGCCTTACCTTCAAGCTGCTCGCTGTATCCTCTTCACGTTGATGCCTTCGTCTTCATTCGTTTAACGTGTATGCCCATAGTCGTGTGCTGTGTCATTCTGTTCGCAATATGATCGTTTCTGGTTGCTGCAAGTGTATATGTCCACGCACCAGCGGTTATCGAGGGGAGGGACGGAGACCCCGAGAAGGTCATACAATTCAGTCTCAACCGGCACTGAGACATGTCAGGTTCCATCGTGCACTAGAATGCACGAGCGTGCTCACTTTCTAGAGACGTGCGCGGGGCCAGGGTGAGGGAGAAGTGGGTGGAACAACTTAGAGATCGCCACAAGCGAGGACACGCCCAAATGCAAGCGCTTAAGCTGTAAGACATAGGCGCGCATAAAACGCGTCGCTTCGGGCGCTTCAGTCAAATTTCGCGTCTTGCTTTCAGCCTCTTACGTCACTCGCTGTGTCGGATCTCGCTCAACTGGTACGTGTCGCGTCCTCACTTTTGGTTGTGCGTTCTTCATGATGTTCTATAAACTTATCTCCATTGTCGGAATGGGTCTCCCCATGTTGACGACCATTCTCTAATGCTCTGATTCCTTCTAGACTTGCAACTTTTGCGAGGACGTGCGCTGACTGCGTCCTCACAGGTGTTTCCCCCTTTGGTATGCACTGCACCATCGTGCGCCCCCCTCACCGTAACCACATCTTCTGCACGTCGAGTCACGTCCCCCTTCGTGTCCGAGTTGCACGGCTCGTGTCCTGTTGTAGCACATCTGTCATTATGAAAACTACTTCGAAGCCGTCACCGTACTTGATACGTTGGACGCAAAGAAAGGGTCCATCAAGAGTGTCATCACGTCCGTGCCCGAGAAGAACAGGAAGCGCACCGCTGCGCTCGTCATCGAGACCCTGAAATGTAAGGACGTTGTAAGCATTCGTCTCAAGAGAGCTTGGCTGAACATGCGGTCGGGACATCTGTGTCGCAGACCAACAGGTACTGAGCGATGTCATCGACGCGGCCCAGCTGCTGAAGCAGGAACGCAGAATCAACTCTCGTAATCTCGCTCTAGTTCTCGTCCACGACCTTCTGCTCGCTCGCAGGATCCAGGCAGGAGATGGGCTTATTGAGCAAGCCGTCTTGCGACACCGTACAAGACTGCAGAGCGAGCTCACGAGACTCAAAATCAAACGTGGAGCGAAGTCAAACTCGGAACTAACACAAACAGACGACGCCTGGGCTGGTGAATAACCTGCTGCTTGCATATCGACGCCAGGCTTATTTCCCGACAGCTGCTGTACCTCGATACATCCGAGTTAACTGAACATGCTGGTCAAGCAAGGATGCTCTAAAGAATTGGAAAGACCAGAGGTACGAAGAGGGAGACCCATTGACGTTGAGGTTAGAGAACATCTCTTGCGTACCCATGTTATTTTATTAACCTGTTCTTCGGATAGTAAGGTGTTCAAGAGGGACGAGCACATCCCCGACCTACTCGCATTCCCCCCCAGCGTGCACTTCACTGATGACCCGCTCTACCTGTCAGGCAAGATCATCCTCCAAGACAAGGCTTCCTGCTTTCCTGCACACGTCCTCGCGCCGCCTGCACGCGACGATGCTATGGTGATCGACGCAACCGCGGCCCCAGGAAATAAGATGTCCCACCTCTGCGCGATCATGCAGAACAAAGGCAAGGTGCGCACATATCTTGGTGGATGGCGCACATAAGGAACAGCTGTTAATTTGCGTCTTGCTCATTAGCTCCTCGCATTCGAATGAGACCGCAAGCGCTTCGGGACCCTCAAGACGATGCTGAACAAGGCGCGCTGCAGAAACGTCGAAGCGGTCAACCTGGACTTTCTAACCGCCATGCAGGGCGACCCCAAGTTCAGAGGTGTCACGCATATGTAAGTTGCATGCTCATACCCCATCGCACCCCGCGCGCATCGAGTTAACATCTGTGCGATGCAGATTATTGGACCCTTCGTGCAGCAGGTCCGGCATCGTCAATCGACTAGATCATCTGCTCGACAACGGTGAGGAGAGCTGACAGCTTCGCTGGCGCGAGCGCACTGTCTGACTGAGCCGGCTATTGCAGAGCAAGATGAAGACGAGGATTCTGAAAGGCTCAACAAACTCGCCGCGTTCCAGCTCAAGATGATCCGTCATGCGATGACTTGTAAGCACACGCCCGCGCCGCTCGCACTGTCATGCACGACTTTGCTAATATATTCCTCCTGCAGTCCCGTCTGTGAAGAGGATCGTGTACTCCACATGCAGTGTGCACGCCATAGAAAATGAGCATGTCGTCCGAGAGGCTGTCAAGTCGGAAGAAGCCATCAAAGGTGGGTTGTCACAGGGAAGACATGCTTCCTGCTTGGCACCGTCGAGGCATCCCGGAAGAGATGGACAACCTACGTACTTGTGTGATATCTTCTAACGCAACTCAAGTCTGACTCAAGTTTTCAGCGGATGTGGAGGCCGTGATTCGCTGTTCGCCAGGCGAAGGCGCAACAAAGGGATTTTTCGTGAGCCTCTTTGTTCGGACATCTGAGGAGGGCACAGGAAGCTCGACTGCCGACGCGACGAAGAGGAAGGAAAGGGAGGACAAGGAAGAGAGTGGAGCCCAACCGCCTGCAAAGCGGAAACGGAATAAGAAAAAGAATAAAGTGTCCGTCTCGTGATAACTCCTGTAGGGAGTCTCTGTTCTGGACTCTGCGATACTGTTCATTATATCAATCGTACGGATCACTCGTCTGTTCAGTTACAACACGGCGATTAGAAGCTACTTAGGTGAGTTACACCGCCAAACAACGCAGCGCTTGGAATGTTGGGTCAGGGGAGAGCGATGAGTACAAACCCATTCCGATGAGGACCGGAGCCGGAAGGGGAGACCAAGTGCCGCGTTCGTCGTCGTTAGGTGAGTCGTCCGGCCTTAGGGAATGGAACCTGGCTGTGAGCGGGGTGCGGGGACTGGAGAGGCATCGAGGCAAGGTCAAGACAGGTGATGCGGGGAGGGGAGTCTTCGCGAGATTACTGCGTTGATGCGCTGATCTGCTGCTGCGAGTACTGGTTCTGGTAGTACTGGGCGTAGCCGGCGCCGTAGTCCTGCGACTGGGGATAGTAGCCGGAGTTAGCGCCTTGGCCGTATCCAGCAGAAGCCTGGCCGCCCCACGCAGGAGCGGCACCAGCACCAGCACCATAGCCAGGTGCAGATCCATAGCTGTTGTACGAGCCTCACCCTTGAGGACGGTAGCCACCTCTGCCGCCGGGACCGCCACCGCCACCGCCGCCCTGAGTGTTAGAAGGAACAGCGCTTTGCCACACCTCAGGACGCCGCCAAGGGGGAATGTTTGAGCCTCCCGCTATGATGTTGTGCCCGGCCGATCCTGTCCACGGCAACCTCCCAGCAGCCCCACCCGGACCCTTCCCAGTCTCGCCGAGCTCAGCCATCAGGCTGGTATACTCCAAGTCGAAACCGCCCTTGATCATGCTGGTGTTAGGCGGGGCGTGCACTGCGTTCGGGTCCCTGTTGACAGTGCAGTCACGAGCCATGTGACCAGCACTACCACAAACGCGGCAGATGATATTCACGGTGAAGTTGCGTTGTTCTGGGCAGTCGTACTTGCGACGACTGACACCTCCGCAGTTCTGGCAGATCTGGTTCTCGTCGTCACAAAGCGTACCATTCAGAGCAGCTAGTTCGCGAAACTGGTTACGCTTGTGGTCGTTCTGACCTTCGGGGGTAGAAGCAGCCTAGGTAGCAATGTCAGAGACTGTACAAAAGGATGTGAATCGCATATTATATTAGAAAGAGGGCTCACCGTCTCGATGACTCTGTTGATCATCTTGACACAGGCGGAGACTTTCTCGTCAGAGTCACCAGTAACAAGACAGTGAAGATCTTCTTCGGCATCTTCAGCGAACTGACCAGGTCTAGTCTTCCCCTCCTTCACGGAGCCCTTGCCGCGAATACTGATCTTAGCACTGCTCTCCCTTTCCATCTTCTTCAAACTGTTACCGCGAGGTCCAACAAGCCCGAAGAAGTTGATCTCAGGGAACTCCTTGATGGGGATGTAGACCTTATCAGAGGGACGCTGGGAGCGTTTGCATCTGATGATACTCCACGGGAGGACGGAAGTTGGGGTCGTTTTTCATGGCACGATCGACAAGCCGGATGCGCTCGTCTTCGAGCTTCTTGCAGTACCTCACCTCACGGGTGTTAGTACGACGACCGTGATCATCATGCGAAGGGGCAGTAGAGGCAGAGCTAAAGATATTCACATGAGCATGCAGCCTTCATAGACATGGTTGAGGGCACTCACCGTTCACGCTCAGGCGGAATGAAATCATTCAAACGCAGCTTGTGGTTGATCTCTTCCAGCCTGAGGTGAATGGCATAGTAGCTATCGCGGTGAGCCTGTGAAACACCGTTGGTGTTGATAGCTGTGGGTAGACCAGGAATTTCGGTCTTGGCGTCACCCCAACGGCTGCGATGCTTGCGAGGAGCATTAAGGTCAATAGCTGATTGAGAGGTAAGCAATCGAGGTTAGTAAACAGAAATGATCATTCAGTGCACACAAATGGGTGCTACTGAACAGGAAGCGCATTTTTGGTGGAGCTTGCCTGAAGCCAACACCGGGAGGACGTGGTGTGCCTGATTGAGAGAATGAGATCTCACCTGCACCGTTGGCGGTAGGAGCGTCTCCGCGTTCTGAACGTGAGTCTTCTCTGTCATTTTGAGGTTGAGGGAGAGGGTACGCGGATGGCGACGGCTGCGCGAGTTGAGGCGGCACGGCATCTTAAATGGGGGAAGGGCCGAACCAACGGTGGTTTCCCAAAAGGTCCAGGATTCCTTAAGCGCCCTGTATAGCCTCAGTCGGCGTGCTCAAGCGCTCAAGCACTTAAGTCAAGGGAACGAAAGAGCGAAACTGGCCTCTCACTGCCACGCCACACGGACACCCTCTCTTTCATCGGCTATAACCTCTTACCTCGCTATTCCTTGCTCTTCCTCTTGTTGACCTGACGGAATTCTTGTTCAAACACACGTATGACATCGACTGCCGTGCAATGTTTTCCCGCCACTCCTGGACGCCGGTACAGTGGAGTCGGTAAGTGGTTATTGGATTGGCCCGACATACTCCCAAATACCGAGTCTAGATGCATGAACCAGAACTGGACCACCGATGCTATATACCGAGCTTCAAAATCCTCTCGTCCACGTGCCCAGACCTCCGCGAACGGGAACAGGAGGATGTCCACAGCGACCCGGGACAACGGTAGAGTTTTGTGGAGCTCATATTACGAATGTCCGGCCTGTTAGTCTCGCTGCAGCTCACTTGCTTGGGAGAGTCAGAAGTGCGTCGAACAGTGCTTCAATTTTCCGACTGTTCACATGTTCACGCATCGCGTCCTCTGATACCTGTGAATCATTTCTGCGACAATCAAGTGTCTCATGCACGCCTGTAATCGTACTTAGGATCATCATTTCCAGCCACAGCGTACACGTCTAGATGACGTTGATTTACAGCACGCTTAGGACATGCATCCGTCGTCGCCATGTGGATCGACGTCAACAACGGCATACAGTAAACCTTCCGCTCGTTATCTCTCCCATCCACCGTGCACCTCTCCTCCATCCATTCTCTTACAACTTCCTCGATCAAGGCGACTCGAAAAACCCTTCCTAACTAAACATCCTCCTCTATCTACCTGGGAGGGCTTCAAAATTCCGTTGCGGGTGTAAGTACCTATTTCTTACCCTTGGTACAGCTAAGACCTACATCGCTATCCTATCCTGATAAACCGTAGCCCACGCAGTCATTCCACGCCAATGCTAAGATATCTGACGCACAAAAACCGGCATACGGTCGGGCCATCCTGGATCGGATTGGTGGAATCTTTAGATGATGCACTTCGAATCATCAAAGCCGCTCAAATCGGGCTCATACCGCGAACTGTACGGCGCCTCTCCCGCGAAGAGCGAAGCCGGATTTTTCCCGGTTGCGCGTTCGTCTACGATGAAGGCGAAAGCTGTATCAAATGTTGGACAGACAATATGTCCTGGAGTCCGAGCAGGATCCGTTCCCCCTTTCTCATCTACCATGCGAGCGACATGACGACTAGTGGCCACGTCAGTGGTCTCGCTTCGTCTCAGCCTGGGCCAGTCGATGAAACTGGGAGTCTAGAGGTGGTGAGTTTGTGAATAACCTCGACTTACCAATGCGAGACAGCTAACCTATTATGAGCGACAGGTCAGCAAAGGCGGTGCCCAGGACAAACGTGGAGACGTGTGCTACAATCACAAAGCCCGTGGAATGATTAAGAAGGTATGCTCTTTGATAGACTATTATAAACGGTGGTTTTGCCTTTCTACATCGGTTATCTTTCCACGTGCAAAATGTGTTCACGACCGTATCGACCTCTGCTCCTCAATGCTTACTCTCGTCTACAGACATTTTCAATGACCATTGGTTGCGAGGCGTTGCACATCGTGTCCTATTACACCACTCAAGATATCGAGCACGGCCGCCTCCGTGTACCATCCTCGATTCCCATGTTCGCAGACCTTGACGTCGACGCCATGCACATCCTTCCACAACTTTCCGGGCGCCAGACTATACCAACGCCTCCCATTGAGTACGCTCGGAGGGAGGTTACGTATACAGTTTCCTCTATGCATACCCCGCTGATATACACGTCCATGGCGAATGACCGCGAAGGCACCCAATGGAGATCCGATGCTGCAAATGGCATTGCGCTGGAATCGTACCTGGCGCCGTGCTCCGATGAAGATGCAGTTGCATATACACCCAGCTACTCGCTAGACACATCCATTTGCCACCCATCGCCGGCATATCTTGACATCTCACGGCAAACACATCCTGATACCGATCTTGTGCATGCTGGGCTTGTTCCACACACGTCATCCCAACAGCTGACAGATATCTCTCTCCCCTATGACACACACACTTCGTATGCGGCTGATGTTGGTCTCAGTCCAGTTTTGGACGCTCAGACGGTGTATGATCTTGTTTACAACACCTACCCTACTGTCAATACCTCCTCCGCGATGTTCGCACCCACAGTACCTCAGCCATACACTTATTCCATTGTACCGCCTCCGGACTGTCTCTTCGTGCCACCAGCGCTGTGGTCTCCCTATGAAACGTACATGCCACTTGATGAGATACACACTACTGGTACATACATGCTACCTTCTTACGATACGTACGAGAGCAAAAATATGGGAAGCGGTGGAAGCGAAGACGAGGATTCAAGGAAGCAGAGATACAGATAGGCTATAACTGGCACACACAGGGGACACACTTATCCGTACGATACCCAATTAGCTAGTATGTTTGCAAAATGACAAGTGCGAAGTATGCGAATACCATCGAGCAGCCCGTGAGCCTCTGATTGAATCGCTTGCACTACCAGTCATTTCGCAGTCCGCATGTCACACTTATACTGGCTCGTGTTGCGCATTCGCGCGATCTCAGGAGTTTGAACAGCGTATGCGGAGGGCGCATGTCCAGATAATTCTGTGTCCATCTGTGATCCCGTACCATCAACACCTTTGACTTGCCAACATTTTGGGAGGACCACTGGCCAACCACGGGTCACTGTGTTGATCGCGCGGCAATTATCTGCATGTGATTGGCACCGTTAGCAAGCGGGAACGACGCAGGTTGACGGGGAGATATGTTAACCTTGCAAATTTTAGGGAGTAACGATGATGCTGACTGCATCTCCTGGAAGATTTGGTTGTTATGTCGTGCATTATGGGTGTATAGTCGGCCTAGAGCATGGCCTGGTGGCCGTTGGCCACGGGCATGGAGTATATTGACTGCGGCGGTTGAAGTGAGGGCTTTGGCGGGAATAGAGATTGCGGGATATGATCGACGCGGCTGTAACGTCTAAATGAGCTTCAACACCGTTGGGAATAAAATGACTGATTGACTTAGCTTTCTGCTCGGTGTCGTCACCAACAGCCGCCTGGGCGTCTACGAAACCGTTGACCGACGCACTGGACCGAAGTGAGGGAGACCCCGAGTGCTGTGTGCCATTTGGCGCGCTCCAAGAAACGACGCGGACGCCACCTCCAGAGGAGATGCGCAGGTGTGCCAGAGAGCTTGCTCGCGTGGGAACCGATATCGGTGCTGCGAAGTTCACGCTGTTGGACGAGACTTGTGCATTGGTGATAGAGGGAGGGAGGAGCCGGTGGTGCTCGCTGTGTGGTAGGCATGGTCGTGCACAGTACAGGGGTATGACAAGGCTGAGCGTCCTGGAAAGGCCACATAAGTGACTGGCGGCCTTCTGCTGATGTCACATGAAGCGAATAGTCGGTCACGAACAACTTGTGATCGGCTTCATTGAACAGCGATGTATGGATGGCAATGTGACTGAGTGTACGGTGAGTGATGATCAAATTATATGTAGGGGTCGTTGTACCTTGGTTGGCATGCGTCAATCAACTTGCGATCCTGCTCGTCAGGACCGCCAGCGCCAACAGCCGGAGTGTCGTCGTCATCGTACCGATACCGTTCTTCTAGCCTCTTAAGACGATCCATATCTTCCGAGTCATCTTCTCCAAAGCTCGCTGGACGGAGTTTGACGTTCACATGACGGTCGATCAAGAAACGACCTCTACGACCTCGACGTAGCCCTACTGCACGATGCTGCTTGGGCTCCCCGTCGCTCAAAGCCGACGCTGCAGAAGACGATACTGACGGTGGCCTGCCAAAATACTTGAATTGATGGGCGTAGAAAGGTACTGGAGAGGCCTGGTAGGGGAACTGAATGACGATAGCCAAGTTAGGTCAAGCAAAGTCTCGTAGACGAGCGATACGCACGTTGATGGCATCTTCCCACTGTTTGTCGGCGTCCTTGCGCTTCAGCAGCTCCTCGTCGATGATCCTCCGGATAGTACCCTCCCGCTCTCTGGGGCGGACCTGTGGCTCCGTGTGCGTGATAGGCGAACCCATTTCCCCAGGGAGTTTCGGCAGTAGCCTGATGGAGGGGCGACTATGTATCGTTCCGTGTCAACGGGCCGTCAACGATGGTTGAGTAGTCATGGAAAACCTTTGCTTCACCTTTGGCTTATTTGGTGAGCGCTCTCTGTCAAGGTAGAGTTCTTGAGTCGTCCTCTTTTAAACCAAGTGAAGGGCGAGCGCGCTTGAGATCCACCAGGAAATGCCGCTTGTGCTATATGTAATAGTTTTGGGACTTGGACTCACGCTTGAGTTGTTTGCGTTGGTGTACAAGCTGCACCAGATCGAGAGTAATTCCGAGTTCACCTTTCCAGCGGAGCATGCGGTCGGAGTACGATGCCTGCGACGCTCGGGTTTTGCGAACGGCCTTGATATCGCGTTGCCTGAAGCAAATGTAAGATTTGTTCTTGGTGTCAGTCTCGTCAAGCTGTATGAATAGAGTAAGCTCGCGCAGAAGAAACCAGAACCGAAGGACTCACAAGGACGGAGGGTATAATACGATGTCCGCTTCCCTCTAAGCGACCCAGTCGGATACGGGATATGCTGCCCACATCTCGGGTTTCAAGGGAGAGGCAAGCATATCCTAATCGTCCGACAGGTGTGGGAAGGTAACACGGTCAACGAGGAGCAAGCCAATCGGCAAAAGCCGTGAACGAAAGAAGGGTACGCACCAGCACATTCAGCGCAACCTTGCTGATCGAGTACAACGTGATGGTGCTCTTGCCGAACGTCTCCGCGCTTACGATGCTGCCCATTGTGCTCGAACTGTTCAGCACCTTCTTCGCGCAGCCTTCCTCAAAAAAAGGCACCGCTACCCGCGTGAAGAGCGCGGAACGACCGCGTGCTCAGCGTCTCCAGCAATACCTTCGTGTCCGATGTCAGTGGCGTGTCGTTTTTCAGGTAAGCATCCCACAATCAACCGGCTCACCGAGAGTCGCACCAGACGAAAGACGGGGAAGGACACACTACCCGTGTTGTGGTTCAGATATTCAAGGATGCCCTGGCCCAGAATCGGTGTGATCGCCTCTGGGAGTGCGCGGATGCAGTGAAAGTCGTCCGTCCACCTGCAGCTTGACGACGTGCAGCGTCCCTCTCACGTTGCTCTTCAGTGCGCTGAATGCGGCCACCTTCTCGGGGGTGCCCCATCATGCATGTTGCGATAATGGCGTTGCTCGGGGCCTCGAGCTACTGTCCGGTGCCCAATTTGCACGGGATGCTTTAGAAGGACGAACAGACCGGTGTGAGCGACGTTGCACGAGGAAGCACCAATAACAGCCCACCCGGTAATAAACCACGTAGTCTGACGAGCGGTAGAAGACATTTTTTGCTGCGGAGGGAATACGAGTATCCGAGAGTACTTACCAACCCCCGCCTCCATGTCGCTGCGCTTTATACAGCGCCCGGTATGCTTGTGCGGAGCTAGCACATATGTAGTATCTGTCGTCGATAGACAGGGTGCAGCGTAGATCGATAGCACAAGTATGAGCGCGAGAGGTTGGACTGGCGAGTACGGGCTCCGCCGGTATGTTCAGAGAATAGATGCACCTGGCGCGCACAGAGGTTTGTAAGTCTCGAGTGCCTTGACGCATGAGCAGGTGCACTCAATACTAAGACAAAGTGTACCGGGTACGGGGGAACCACGACGCCATCAAGTACAACCATTTAAGAGTCACTGCACCGCGTGCCATATGAATCCACAGCCGCGTCAGAAAAAGTAAACAGGTCCGCGACCCTATGCAATACCCTGTAGAAGTCTTTAATGCAGCCATGTTGTACAAAAGCGACCTCACGTACGTGGGGGAGGATCTCTGTCTTCTCGTGTATCACCCTCTCATAGATGCACATGACGAGCTCCAACTCATCCTCTCTCATGGCGACAGGTTAACGACAGGCGGCTCCATACCAAGTTAAGCCTCGCACTACCGCCAGCTCCGGAGCGGGTGCTGATACCAAGGAGACAGTGCTCGGGTGGCTTACGTAGTACTGTTACCCTCGCTATGAGCTTCTTCGTTGTTCCTGATAGGTCAGTCCTAGTCTGCTCAACCATGTAGTAGATGAAGCTAATATTGGCAAGGGTATGGGACGAGTCCAAGACTTCAAGGAAGCAGCCTTTATTTTGAGTTTGGATGTTATTTTCAGCCACAGCGGAGTTTGAAGTCACAAAGAAGTTCGGCGCTTACAACGCCTGTGCTGTACAAGCGTCTCGTCAATCTGGTGCGCTTCCAAGGGGAAGTGACGGACACGTTCCGAGCCCTCGCTGCGATTCTCACCGGCGACACGGCTTCGCCTATCCTCTGGGACGTCTTCCTCGCAGACTTCCATCTGGAACCTCAATGCGACGACATTTTCCTGGGCGATAGACGTGTACGAGTCCCATCTTGAGCTCGCCGACGACATCGCTTTCCTCAGTCTTTCGGCGACGGGAATGTAGAGCAAGCTCGGTCAAGTCGAGCTCTACTGCGCAACCAGCTTCTTGCTCGTGAACATCCAGAAGACAGTGGCCCCCTCCACGGCGTCCTACCTGATCCGCTGCCTGCTTTGTACCTTTACGGTCAAGTGCTAACGTGGACTGCGGAGGCTGTAAACGACGGAATGACGTTCACCGCCACGTCGCGCAACATCTTTGCCTGGCGCTACACCATCAAAGCCACGACCCCGCGCGCCGTCTCCATTTCGACCTTCTGCGTGGAGAACTTCATCGTCAACATCCCAACCCTAGTTGCTTGTGATCTGTATCGTGCACGTGTCGATCCTCACCTCACATCTGGCTGCGAGTCGTCCCTGGCGGAGATACAACGCGTGCAACACACGTTCCTGTGATGTGCACTTAGACTAGGATCACACTCCCAACTACAGCCGCTGTTCACTGAAACCGGCCTGTGGCCAATACGCTATCGCCGCACAAACCCAGCACTGCGGTATCTGCGCTACATCGTGCCAGACAGACCGCCCCTCCTGTTGGCGGCATTCCTCGAATCCTGACGCCTCGTGAACAGCGCCAATGCCGCCGACGGGGGTTCTCCTTCCTGGTGGGTGGACCTATCATGTTCTGCGAGGCCTTCCTGCCCTGATCTCTCGACCTCGCAAGGTTCCCCACAGTAGAGTCCATAGATGGCCTTCTTGCTCAGCTCGAGCAATCGCTTGCGGACTCTCTCATCACGGCGAACCGTGCATCCACTCGCCTGCCCCTGCTCCATACCCGGATTACTGTGGCGCGAAGCTCGAACCTAGTGGACCTTTGCACGAAGCGTGCATACCTCGCGCTACCCAGTGAACGCGTGCGGAATGCGATCACTCGTCTGCTCGTGTCCAACCGCCCGTTCGTCATCGAATCGTTACGGCGTGTCCCACGTGAGCGACGCATATGCCGATTCTGCTTCAAATAGAGGACGAGTACCACGTCCTCCTGGAGTGCGACACCGAAGACCTCTCTGCCCTCCGCGAAACATTCCGAACCGAGGCTACCGCCGTCCTGCCCCAAATTCTGTGGATCACGCACGCCCTGCCTACGAATGCGGCCATGCTCGACATACTCCTCACGCGCGAGATGTCCCTCCACACCCTCGCGCGCTTCAACGCGTCTGTCTTCGAGTTACGCGAGGATACACCATGTCTCAACATCCGCAACGACAACACCCTTCTTGTGTTGGACCACTAGGAGGTCGCGACCATGCATAGGATCTAGTGACGTCAGTCCTGATCTGGTTCGCGGTACGTGCCATGTCCCTCTACGGGCTTGTTAGGGAACTAACACATAGCGGCTAAGATAAACAGTGCCTTAGTTGGATGTTCAAGGGGCCACTCCTCCGCGCGACCCGCTTCCTCGATTATTGAGACGGTTTGTTGTAGACTGTCGATTTCAAGTTGCTGCAACAGCGCGTGAAGGACGATCTGAGCATCGAAGACTACTTCTACGAGTTCTGCATACGAGTGCTTTTCCGATCAGCACACGATGTACCTGAGCACCAGGATATCTCAGGTGTGCTTCGACGTTTTTCCGTACTCTGAGGATTTGAGGTACTCAGGACCACGCAGATACCATTTTGGCCCTTACTCGAGAAAAGAGGAGCCTCCTTCAGATTGCATGACTCCTATAGTGGCCACTGCTTCATCCTCTCCTCCAACGTTGCCCCTCGCTTTGCGAGTCTCCTTCGCTTCAAGTACAAGTATCTATGTCTAGGTAAGCGTCACCCGATCCGTATGGCTGTGCGGCTTTGACACTCTGAATCTAGTCAGCTGGATTTCGTTTCTTCCACTTATACATCTGATCGCGACTATTCATCATCCACTGTGTCGTCGAGTTCTGCGAGACCATGCGCGGCGCCATCCACGAGGAGAGCGCAGACAAGGCATCTGTGCACGAGTGCAGGTGTCGTTTCCGCATGTTCGAGCGCACGCTCCGGTCCACTGCGCCCGACTTCAGGCCGGGGAGGAACAAGGAACCCGTGCCAGACCCCGCGGAGTCTGCGCAATACTGCCCTGTGGACCGCGACCAGTTCGGGGGGCCACCGACAGACTTCACTTCGTACCCGACCGGGCCCATCACGCTTGCGGACGTCACACAGGTTATCAGGGAGTGAGTGTTCGCTGTGCCGTGAAAGCTTCTTATGCAGTACTGATTGTGTCGCAGTTCGACGACCTGGGAGCTCCCACATAATATCCCCTATGAAGCGAAGAAACGGCTGATTGAGCAGTTGTTGGAGAACTGGCCGCATGCGGAAAGCGAGTGCTTCGACAGTGTCGCCGCCACACTGCTCACGGAGGTACAGACTGACGCGGAGGAGCACTTCGGGAGGTTCCCCGCCCTCAAGAAATTCGTGAGATCTGTCTAACCCACCGTGTATGTTCAGCTGTGAGGCCTAACCTGACCGCAATGTGCATCCACGACAGATCAAAGCTGGACAAGCAGCTGGATGCCTACGTATCCACAGCTAGCCCTATCGTCTCTCCCATGTTACATTACCGTTAGCTATGGCGGACGCCGTTATGCCGGACGCCGTCTGAAATTTCATTGATGCTTTGCGAGCTCTGAGTCAGGCTTACAGTAGGATCGGGCCGAGGGTGCACCGGGAACACACGCGTACAGTCCTCGTCGTCCAAAGAGATCTGCTTCTCTCCCTCTCTGTCCACAGCTACGTGTTCGTGTACAACATGTGATTGACGCCTTCGGAATGAGCCTCGTCCAAGTTGAGGATAATCCATGACCAAACCACGACCTTCAGCCAGATATCCGGAAACACCCTAAGTGAGGTTCTGTGAGGCTCACTATTCCCGGCAATGTCAATCGGGTACAGAAATGAATATACAGATATCGAGCTAGAGTCATCCATTTTGTGGACTGGGCAATTTAATGAGCCCTTCTCGATGTGGTCCTATGCTGACACTTGTCAAGATGTACACGAACCTAGGTGTGTACCTCGTGTTCTCCCCGCATCGCCGCATCGTCGCATCGCCGCCCGAAATGGCTGTGATATTCTTTTTCGATAGGCCTATCGTTGTGATTCTAACAACTGTCAGAGATCATCCCGCGCTTTGACAGTGTCTTGAGTACCTGGTACGTCCATCAGATTCTATTAGTAACCTGTCATGAGGTAACGGAACAATGTAGCTCCATGATGCACAATGTGAACCAGCAGACGGAAAAGTGTTGTTCTACGCACCCAGCAATGAAGCTCAAGCTTTGCGATGTGACACAATAGAAGCATTGATACAAGCCTCGTGTGGATGCGAGTAGCCAATCAGGAGAGGTGCGTGTTATAAACTCTTTCCCCACAAAAGCCTCGTTCCGCTCACTGCGGAATACTGTCCATTGTCTCGGCTTGTGAGTGCCTGATTTGTACTGAGGATCCCATCCTCCGTCATACCTCCCGACTTGTGTGCGGCATAAACTTCTTCATACTTCACGGGCGAACCGCCAGCCTCTGTCCGGCATGTTGTCTTCGTTCTGCTTCCTGAAGTCCCACCAGGATTTAGATTCGCATTCCCGACACTTCAGGGGCAGGTATCGTCCGCTGCCGCGCCAAAAGGATGGCGATCCTCAAGATGTCTGGCCCATAAGAGCTGGAGGGTTTATTCCCACTCACCAGTCGGCTACTACTTCTCCCCCCTGAGTGATTCTGAGTTGCAATACTCATGGACCCGTTTCCAGTGGGTCCTGGATACATCTGATGCTTATACAATCTCACTGTCACCTACAGATCGGAACCCGTATCTTCTTCCTCGAGGGTGGTAAAACCCGCATGGGTACGGTTGAGGACACTGAGACGATAGAGGTGAGTGCAATTAGATTGGCGGGGTTATGCATCGTTTCTTACAGTGGTTTAGGGTTTGCGCTTTGTGATAATCAAGCTCGACGATGGCAGCCCGAGGCCCGTCAAGCTGCCATACGCATACTAGTGTCTCCTATACTTCTCGAGAATAGCGCTGATGGTGGTCTAGATTCTCAAGTGTGAACATCTGCTCGAAGAACACATGAATGAGCTGGCAATCATTGTCGAGGAATGTATCCCGGGAAGCTCATCAAGCATGTCCTACGAAACCAGCATGGATAGGTCAGTTTTTGAAGATGGACCAAGGCCATATACAACACAATACTGTAGACATCTCTGAGCTTATATTCCATTTGTCGTCTTGCAACACATGAGTTTACTGGAAGCCGTTCAGAGTGCCATAGCCAACGTGCAGGATAGTTCTGTCGCCAACCAGGGGACAGTTTCTTGTGCGTGTTTGCGACAGCCATCAGTAATCCTAGAGATTTCTGGTCAAAGAGAAAGCGCTAATGATAAGTGGGCGATGAAGCTTGAAGGAGTGGCGCTCAGAGTCGAAATATTGACTCACGCTAGCGGCGTCGACTTGTTCGTAATTGACCCTCTTCGCGGTAAAACAATTCGGTCTTCCGTAGTGTAAGATCTTGATGGTTGAACGCAGCAAGTATTAAATGAATCTCGCCTAGAGGGACGCCCCGGTAGAAAGTCAAAAGTGCAAGGAGCGAGTCAAGGTGGCACGGCGCGACGATGTCATTCCTCGTGCAGCGCCTATGCGCTGCACAGCTTCCCTTTCCGGCTCAACCTGACGTCTGCGCATGCACGAGTAGCAACACTTGGTACTAGTGTTAGTATCGGATCACTGTTATCGGTACTGCCACGATCGCAGATGAAGTTCCGACGGTGAGAAGTATATATCTTGATTCCTTGATGAGGGATTCTGCTCACTGTCACTCTCGCCCTAATCGTCTCTGCAACTGCGGACAGGTAGGATTGGGGTATTCCCATCTCTATCATTCAACACGGCTCATTTACTTATCCCAGCAGAATGTTTCGCGACGAGAGACTTCTCTTTGCCCATCGGTGCCTCGAGTTGTCCGTCCATCCCTTGGGACACGTTGCTCTGTCCGAGTGCTCACGCTTAGCACTATGTCAGCCACTAGTACAACTTGATAAGCCTTGCTCCGCCGTAGAGACGTCCAAGTATTCGAGGCACACTGATATTTTTTCAATCGACTGGGAGGCTCTGAGAGTCATAGATTACATCTCACCAACACGGGTAAGTAAAATCCCGCATCGCCTCGGCGACCTCCTTGTTCATTTAGGACTCTGCTTATGATATCAAGGAACTCGCCGCATCCCTCTCTTTGTGAGCACGGTTGTGAGTATCGTTTTCTCACAGCATCTTCGAGGCTTCAGGCTCACTCCGTCCGGTTCCGAATCATACGACGGCGGCACGAACCACCGCCTGTTCTCGTGATCGCTTGAGTACTACCAGAATGCAGTCGATTCTGACGAGAATCGATATTACGCGACCACCCCGCACTTATAGACAATCATCAACTTGAACATGATGCTCATGGGCGCGACGGAAAGTGCCTTCCAGGTATTCTAAAACCTAGCTGAGGCGGAAATATGTAGGTGATCGATGATGCCGTGCCAGTATGTGCTGTTTAAGACACATTTATGCTGATATAGAGCATCGTTTGATTGACGAGGTGAGCGGCCAGTGTGTATCAGGGCTGTCGATGTGGTACGTCTGTACACACTGGTAGCGAGGCAGTACATTTGTACATAGTAAGGTGGGAGGTTTGTACATAGCGAAGCGGGCGACTTGTACATCAAAAGGCGGGAAGATTGTACAAAGCGAGGCGTATATGAAGAGCGCGGACTATATCGTATAGGCTGCGAACCAGTGGGGAAGTATAATACCTATATCTCCGAACGGTTTGATGCAGTGTCCTGAATTTCGGTGGACCAATCACCTGTGTTACGATTTGTAACTGGCCCGCCTATTCAAGTACAATCTGCCCGCCTGTTCATGTACAAATTGCCCGCCTCGCTATA
>MNAD01000819.1:0-21459 GCA_001895945.1 Trametes pubescens
GAGTTAACTACATCAGCGTTTGCAACAACGTGTGCTCATTTGGCACGCGCTGTTGCAATAACGTGTGCTAAACGGTCGACAGGCGCCCGTGGGCGGCGCCTTCCCAGCACTTTAGGAAGTGTTCGTGTGCGCATACAAAGCGTCGCATACCTCGAACAGCGGGTGGCGTAGTGTAAACAGATCGTCGTGGGGCTGCTATGGCCCCACGACAGTACTGGCACGGTCATATAGAAAAATTTGAGTGTGCGTTGTGAAAAAAAACACATCAGCGGGTTCGAACACCAGTCAAGCCGATGCACTATGCACACGTTACCAGCTGCGTCACCAGAGCGTATAAAACCAACCAACATGTATCAATATCAGATTATCTGTCATTCCACCGGTAACCTAACGCATGCGTTCCGATCGTCTCGATCGTTTCCGATCGCCTTCTCGAACCGCCACCCCCGCACACCCGATCGTCCCCATCACCCTGCACTGCGCACTTGGCATTTGATACTCTCCACCTCACCTCCACTCCCTCAAATCCTCGTGCACCAGTATCTGACACCGCGCCCACGGCCGGAGAACCTGTTGGAAGGGTCGATGGTTCGCTGTATCCATGACGGCGCAGGCCAAGCTGAGTAAACATAATCCCCCCCCTCGCACTGCCCCAGACTCGTCGACCTCCGAGTCGCCTTGTCTTTGCTCGCACTCCGCAATTCCTTCGACCCTCGTACTTGGCCGCATACTCGGACGGATGTAGCGCCAATTTCTGCGCGCAGCCATGACATCCACTACCTCCCTCCCCAACGCGCACGTCCGCGGCAGTTTCTCTACCGCTCGCGCGCGCTCTCCCTACTCGCCCGCCCTCGCTCTCCCTACTCGCCCGCCCTCGCTCTCCCTACTCGCCAGCCCTCGTTCTCCCTACTCGCCCGCCCTCGCTCTCCCTACTCGCCAGCCCTCGTTCTCCCTACTCGCCAGCCCCCGTTCTCCCCTCGCCCGCCCGCAGTCTGCCCCTTCACACCGACCTCGTACATGCACATTCACGCCGACAACGTCGCTGATGACTTTGCTCCTCGAACTCCGCGTGTCCCCCCATCACGCCCACGTCCACATCGCCAATAACCTCGCTCGATTACGCTCACTTCTCCGACCTCGACCTCGCACCCCCCGGTCCACCTCCTTTCCTCCGCCCTCGTACTCGCATGCGGCTCCACTCGACCTCGCACGGGAACCTAGGACCCTCGCCCACACCTCGGCCATGACACCGCTCGCTCGTCCTAGCGCAATGCACCTCTTCCTTGCGCACACCATCCGCGTCCCCTACGTCTGGCTCGCCCACCGGCGGTATTGTCAAACATCGGCCGCGAGGCAGTCCTTCACCGCCCTCTCGCCTCAGACTCTCCATCGCAGGCGTACATCGCCGTCGTCTTCGCGCGCCCGGGGGGTTGGTATCCCTTCCCCTCGCTCTTTCCATCCTATGTGCACACGTCGTCCAGACCGGACCTATCTACCTAGCAAACGTATATATTTGCATAACATGTATCATGTAGCTCTAATACACACTTTCGCGATGATCCCGCGTATGAATAGAGGCCCATGGTCGATACCGTAGCAATTCTTCATTCGAAGGCGTCGATAGCGTCTATATACATACAAATCCCTAGTGCACAGCAAGAAAACAGATCGACATGCAATGCATATTGGAAATATACAGCCTACATGTCTCCGCGGGATGGAATCATGAAGCCGTCGACGCCGCACAGGAGCGCGTCCTCCAACTTCATGAAGGAGTCCCCGGTCAGGCCGTATGTTTCTTCCAAGATACGCGCGATGCTGGCAACGACAGTCAAGGGGCCGCATTCACACACGCTGCGGAACACTCACTGCGCGTGTTCGTACGCGTACCAAGCATTCGCCTGCGCCGGACGCGCGAGCACCAGCTGTCCCTGACCCTGCGGCGCGTCCAGCACGACCGCATGTACGTCGCTGGCGCCGTTCGGCGTGAAGCCTACGGCAAGCATAGCCTGCATACTCGTGAGTAGCAGCACGTCACGCCGCCCGGCATTCGACGCACCTTGACAAAGTCATCGAAGTCGGCTGCCGCGGGCACCGCCGCGTCCCCACCCAACACACTCTGGACAGCCTACTCACGGTCAGACAGTCACACGCGCGCCCATGCTGCAGC
This sequence comes from Trametes pubescens, assembly GCA_001895945.1. Lineage (NCBI taxonomy): Eukaryota > Fungi > Basidiomycota > Agaricomycetes > Polyporales > Polyporaceae > Trametes > Trametes pubescens. The sequence continues at coordinate 2,171 of MNAD01000819.1, forward strand.
TCATACCATGTACAGATCAGTCCTAAGAGCCCAGGTAACAGCCATGGTACTAGGATAGAGGATGGAGGCGGAGGGGTGAGAGGGGTGGGTGGTGGTAGGAGATGAGGTGGTTGAGTGCGACGACATCGTCACAGTCTGGGTTTTGAAATAGTGACAAGTGACGATGCAACGTCGCGCGAGTCTCTACCAAGCGTCGGGGATGTGAGACGAACAGCGGTGCGCGCGCGAAGTCAATGCTCAGCTCAACGATGGCAATCCTTGCAGAGCACCCGGCGCGCGGTGCGTACGTCGAGCACACATCGCACCGGCCGGCTTCTCGATCACACGGCCGTGGACGCGCCTCCGCAACCTTCGCTGTGGATGACTGACGATACGTGATCTTTGAACCGCATACATACAAATATAATATCTCGCTCGCCACGCCAGCCATGTCCTGTCGAACCCAAAACACAGCTCGTCAGTTGTTGGGACGCTCGCGTCCTGGGCGTACTCACCTGCTCAGCCAACGTACTCCACGGACGGCGTGCCCAATCTACGCCTGACAGATGGGCCGGCGAGCGGGATGTCGTCGACCTCCGGAGACGGCGAGCGTACCCGTTTCTTGCTGTTGCGAGCAACCGTGGTGGCAGCCCTCCGCGTAGGATCTGCAGCTGGTTTATCAAAGGGCAGGGTTAAGGCTTCGATCTCCAAGCCCAACCAAGACAGCTCCGTCGTGCTGCGATCGCGCACGAGCACCGTGTGTGTCTGCTTGTCGACATGGAAGGCGATGTCTACTCGCCTGACACGCCATTCACCGGTCTTGGGCTCCCAACACTCCACGTCGGACTGCGGCCCGAGCACAGCGCGAACGTTGTCCAACGCGCCGATGACTATGTTTCTTTTGTCAGGCATGGGGACTCTGAGGACCTTTTGTGCCTCCTGAGGAATAAGTCAGGTCGCGGCAGACATGCAGATGTTCGGATTATTACACACCGAACCCCAGCAGACGATGTTCAGCCGGTCCAGTGTGCGTGCGCGAGCTTGGATGGCCTTCTCGGTCAGTATATGGACCACGGGCTTGGTGTCTTGAATCCAGCCATCCTCGGCGCTGTATACCTCCATTGCGTTGAAAACGTATCCGAGCGCGACGCACCGCTGGACTAAGGATGGGCGAACGACAAGCGCGGCAGCGCACTTCGGAATTCGGAATGGCACGCTGATGTCGTCGACGCTAAGCCAGGTTTTGTTCTCGGGGTGCCAGAACTCGAAGACCTCGCCCGGCTCCAGCTTGCGCCGCCGTACCAGAGGGTAGTCCGCCAGACGGCATTCGTCTATGCCGCGCAGCTTGACGCGCAGAGTCTTCGGATGCATTCCCGACTACGCGACGCGAGTTAGATTAGCGCGGTACAGTGAGGATATCCGTTGTAGACTTACCGTCGACCAGAAGAACAGAGTAATTCGTTCCTGTCGAGACCTCATCATACAACCATGTACAAGCACCTTGAGCATGACGTACCTCGTCGTGCCCTCCGAGCATGGTGTCCTCGTCGCTGTCCCTTCGCCAGAGGGCAAGCTGCGGCGAAGGCCGTCAGCGTACCACCTGCATGGTCAGACGCTCGACCTACCAGGTAGGGATCCAGCCGGTGAGTTACCTGTCGATGGCGTCAGTGAGTGCTTCGCATATGGATGCATGCTTTACCTCGTGAACGTCTTTCGCCTTTACGCCTAACTCCATCTCCAAGGCTTCCTCGAATCTCCTCCTCTCCTCGTCCTCTTCATTGTAGTCGTCGTCGTCTCCGTCGTTATCGCCCCCGCCCCCGCCGTCGTCGACGTCGAACTCGCCCTCGGTGGCAGACTCATCTTGCTGTCCGACCTCACCATCGACCGCGCGAGCAGCCCACCCGCCCGGCTCTTCTGCGCGCGAGCCACCTCCTTGGTTAGCCACGTTCTGAGGCGGCGTCAGCTAGTCGTGCGGTGTGAGAGCGAACGGCTTACTGCGAAAGGGCGCGTGTCCCACGCCATCGCCTGTTCATCCAGGGAACCCTCCTCTAAAGCGAGCCTACGAGCCATCGCTGCATCTGTTTCTATACCAGCATCTACCGCCCCGAACGCCGGCCCAGCTCCTGGAGCGTGAATGAGGGCATTGCTAGCTTTGCGTTTGTTCTTCCGCGCGGACGCCTTAGCTTTGCCAGCAGTTTCGTCCCGAGTTCTTTCGATTTCGAGCAGTTGTGCGTCGGTCGGTCCGGTTTGCTTCGGAATTAGCCAATGTTTATCTGCACACTAAAGATGTCGTTGAGAGACGTTGCCTCTTCGCCCGGGGAGTAAGAGCTTGCCTCAAAGTAATGAGCCCCTGCGTTGCCCCTCCGGAACATGACCTTGCTTGTCATCACGGCCTCTTCCTTCGTCTTACCGACCTCGAGGCATATCTTGCACGGTCCTACGTTCGGTTTGCGCGCCTCTGCCCCGAGCATGCAGAGAGCCTTTACGTCGGGATGATATTGCGTTTCAACCGGGTGCGGGTTCTTGAACGGCTTGCCAGTCAGGTAAAGTCTCCAGTTGGCAGGAATGTAGTCAGACATGGTGGACGGGAAGAGACAGTCTCTCTCCTACCGCGGCCGATTTCAGATTTTCACCGCGCGATCGGAAAACTTGTAGGGCTATATTGCTAGACCGTCCGCGCCGGTCTTTCCGCTAGCCCCCTGGGTTCGAGCTGTAGGGCCGTGCGTCGACCGCTTCGCCCTACTCGCATTACTTAGTAGCGCAGCGTTGATCGTCGCATCATTCTACATAGTGTACTACATTGCTCGTTCGCTGCCGCGGATGTGTTTATTTACTCTGGCAACTCAATGGGGTCGGACAGTGTGTTACCGTGGCTGTCGTAGTACTCCAGGGTGGCCGCGTCGACATCGCCTTCATCGGAGGAGGAGTCGATCTCGATGACCTCGGCGTTCTCGCCCGGCGCGTTCCCGCCAGGGATAGCCGTGTTCGCGTTCACGTTCGCACTAGCCGCGTTGTCGTCGCCTTCGTCGGAGGAGTCGATCTCGATCACCTCGTCGGCGTTCCCCCCCACCACGCCAGCCGCGTTGCCGCCAGCGCCAGCACCATCGCCTTCGCCTTCGCCGTCAGAATACTCGATCTCGATGACTTCGTCGGCATTCCCACCCGCCGGGTTCGCATCTCCAGTGTCCGCCTCCGCGTTCCCGCCCGCCGCGTTCCCGCCCGCCGCGTTCGCACCGCCCGCCGCGTTCGCACCGCCCGCCGCGTTCGCACCGCCCGCACCGCCTGCCGCGTTCCCGCCCGCTGCGTTCCCGCCCGCTGCGTTCCCGCCCGCTGCGTTCGCACCGTTCGCGGCCTGCACGGCCTGCGCGGCCTGTTGGCGGAGGAGCAGCCTATCGACGTACATCAGCGCACGACCTAGTCCGACGGCCACTCGCACGTGGATCTTCTTGAACAGTACGAAGTTCACATGGCCCGTAAGGTCGATGTCGCGTTGGGCGTTCTTGGGATCCCACTCCGTCGAGGCCACGTCCCACATGTCGATGGCGGCAGTGTGCTTGAACAACGTGTCCCACACCCCGCATGCGTTGGCGGCCGCGATGGACTCCTTCGTGCACATGTCGGCAAACTCCCCTGGGCAAAGCTTTCTGCTCTGGGGGAGCTCGATTAGAAACAAAGTCGGTTCGACCGAGTCCTGCCCTATGTTTAGCGCATGCCTGGAACCACATCAACGGACGTACTTCTTCCCAGACGGCTACGCGCACGACGGACACCTGAGCGTTGCTCGCGATGCGGAGCATATGGAAGTCCATGCGTAGGTTGAGTGGGACGGCCGGCGGAGGCCAAATGCGTCTTTCGATGGCGTCGAGCTCTGCGCCGAAGTTGATGCACCGATGAACTCCCATCGGACGAACGAGAACGACTTGCTCCTCCGGAGTGAGCACGACTTCTGCGTTACCGAGAGTCACAACATCCCACCGTCCCTGCTTGAGGACCCATAGTTCGACGAGGTCGAAGGGCAGCGCCTGTAGCTCGGTGACCATCCACGGTACGTCCCAGAGCTTCAATGAATCCGCGCCTCCTACCAGAAGCTCCATTGCGGTGGGCGGTTGGGCCTCCTTCGATGGAGTTAGTGTACGTCCCTGTTACGCACGCAAGACATGCATACCTTTGACCACAGTGTGATGCCGGCGGGCATGGCGAGCGGGAGGATGGTGGTGCGGGAATTGCAGCTCAGCTCAGCTCGGCTTGACCCCCAATGTTTCCGGCCCCCGGTGGTGCCTTACCGATTTTCCAGCAACCGCGAAGGCCGCGATCTGTGCTCCCGAAGCGGAACGTCCTTCTGTGCACACCGAAATATCTCAGCAACATTTTATTCTATTATTTCCCCCTCTCTCACCGCCCACGACAGATCTCATCTCGATCACGCCCTGCTGGATCGACCACCGCGCCGCTTTTTCGCCGGAGGCTCACCCGACGGAGCGTCCTGACGCGCTTCAACACCGCCCACCTCTGCCGACACCCTCGCACGCTTGTTTCCTAAGAGCTCGTTCTTCTGCGCAATTGTGAGCACCCTAGTCGAGTGTGAGCAAGCATACAGGCGAGGATTAAAGGCCTTACTCTTGGCGCGCCTCTCTCCAGTTCCCTGTCTGGTCCCGACGAGGGCGCCCTTGAGCTATCGACGAGGGTTCCTGGGCGGGCAACGGTACGCCGGTCGTCCCCCGGACAGCGCTGGCCCGCTTCCGCGATTTCCTTTTGCGAGACGCGCCCTCGGGATTAATTAAGGAAGCTGACGTCAGCATAACCGCATTGGGCATGTCGGCGGGCGCGTCGTTCGTGTCGGCGGGCGCGTCGTTCGTGTCGGCGGGCGCGTCGTTCGTGTCGGTGGGCGCGTCGTTCGTGTCGGCGGGCGCGTCGTTCGTGTCGGCGGGCGCGTCGTCCGGGCATTCGTCCTCCGTCACTAGTTCGCGCAAAGTAGGATCTATATTACTGGAAGCACCTCCGTGCAGCCTCGGGCCCGGTGCGCGAGGGGTAGTGCTGGGACTCTTCGCAACCGCGTTCCGCTTTCGAGTCTTCTTCGGCGTTGAGGGTGTCGATGTCTGAGCCACACTGAGCACGGCACTTGCTCGCTCGCCGTCCGCCCTCGGCGCAGTTGAGCCGTGGGCGGGTTGAGCAGTGGCCAAGGCGGCCTGTTCACGGCGATACACTGCGGATAATTTAGCATATGACAGGGCTGCCGACTGAGGGACATACTCTCGAAGAAGTTCTTCAATTGCTGCGCGCAATCCGGCGCTTCTTCAGCGGGCTCATCTGAAGTCCTTGTGAGCACGAGTCGAGGCGAGGCGTATTTTACTTACCGTTGTTACATAGCGCCGCCCACATCTGGATTGCGAGTAAGAACTCGTTCTTCGTCATGTTGGATACTGCGCACAGCGTGTCGAGCAGCGATACTCCGTAGCGGTTCGTGCCGGTGCAAGACCTGCCGGCGCTGTGAGTGGTTACTAACGCGGATATGGCCTGGTGTGCTCACCAGTATATGTCGGAATCGGCCTCACCAGCGGGGGCTGCCACTATGAATAGTCCGCCCCAGTACTTGGTATCGTGGACCACCCGTATGGTGTCGTCCACCAGACCAGACATGCTGTCGATATCGCTGCGAACAGTGAGGTGAATGCGATGAATCGTGACGCAGAAGGACTCACTACACAGGCGGGCTGTCGTCCGCAGGCGCCTCGAGCTCTCGAGCGGCACGCCACGCGGCGTTGTACTCGTCGGCTTCCGATGTGAACCGTCTGCGGTCCTCGTCGCTCAAATCTATCCAGTCCAAGCAGTTCTTGTGCCGCCATTGTCCAATGTTGGTATCTCCTCTACCGGGGCAGTCCTCCGACATCTGATACATGTCCAAGGCAGACTTGCGGCGCGTGTTCTTCTCTCGATGGGGCTGTAGAGTCGCCCTGGGTGGCTGCGCGTCTCCAGAACTGCCAGGAGGTACGGTAAGCGCGCCGACCTTGCCCTTCTTGCTGACGCGTCGCACGGTGTAGTGTTGGGATAACCAGGAACGTATGTGCTGGACCGTTGTCAGAACGAGAGCCGCAGCCATATGGTAGTACACGCACCGGCTTGAGCTTCTCCACGCGCTGCTTGTACTCATCCTCAGTGTCCGGAGCCCATCTACTTAGCTCGTATTTCCCGCGATGCTTCTTCTTGCGGAACCAGAATTCCTGGGCGGACTCGCCCCGACGGGGGTTGGGAAAGCGCACCTTGAATCGCGTGCATATCTCGTTCGCCGCGTCGCCGTAGTCGTGCTGCCCCCCCACCAACTTCACCAACGCCCGGACTTCGCTGTCTTGCAACTGCTCGTGCAGCCATTGGTTTTCTTCCACAGTCCAGAACGAGTTCTGCTTCAAAACGTACATCAGCGTAGACAGGTCGTCAAGAGCAAGCTCACTGCGCGAACTCGCAAGGCCCGTAGATGTTCTCGGGGTCCTTCAGCAGCGGGCTCGATCACTATTTATTTCTACAGATTCGATCTGTGCAAATACCTTTTCAGCACGATCGCGACTATTCATGAACTGGGACAATATCTAACCGTAGATACATGCGAGGCGTATGTCTTTACATCGGTTGCGGAATAGGGGGTACAGGGAGCCTTCGATAGATGCGCACAAAAGTCTTCACGTAAAAGTCCACCGCCACTCGCGACAAGGTCGCGTACTCTGCTTCGTCCCACGGATGGGCTGCAGCGTCGGCCTTGACAAACTCGGGCGGAGCGTCCGGCCACCGTATCATGAGCTTGACAAATGCGCGAATGAAGTCTCGATCGCACGTCCACCTCTCCGGATCCCCTGAAACCCACCGATCGGACTCTCCGGACAGTTCAACCGCTGGCAGAACGCTGACGACCGACGCGGGCTTGCCCCACACCGCGGAGACTGCAGACTCCCGAGTCCAGCGGTGGATGTCCTTCCATTCCTTACGGTGGACAAGGAGCGTGTCGAGCGCCATCAGCTCACACCGAAAGTTGATCTCATGGCTTTCCCACAGAACCCACAGCCGTACGTCCTGCGCTGTAGCCACGTCCTCCGCTTTGAACGCCCCACCACGGAAGGGCGCCGCGAGATCGTCCCGGTACGATGGAAGGAGCGCCACCCTTTCGAAGAGCCGGCAGATTGCGTTCCACTCGTCTTGTCGTCGCTTGGTACGGCGGAGGTTGGCCGGGTTGCTCCCACTGGCTTCCTTTGATTTCCCGCCGAAGTCACCCCACAGCGCTGCCCGCCAGTCCATGATCGTCAGCGGGTGACTCGACATCATCGGATCGAACAGGCGGGTGCGACAAAATCGCCGGATGCGCAGGAGGTTATGGATGTACCTCAGCACCTTGTCGTCGTTTCGCGCGGGGCCATGATTCATGACGTCGGCGGGGAGCGGGAGCTGCGAAGAGACGGTGTCGAGCAGGAACGGGGGCGGGTAGAAGTACAGCGAGGAGGCGGCGGCCCGAGGGACAGGAGAGGCCTCTCTCAACGCCTCGGCCCACTGCTTTGGGACCAAATAGAACGGCGAGGGCACGAACGTTTTCGCGGGCTGGACAATCGCGGCACTTGCAGGGGGGTGCTCTTGCTCGGCTCCACCGGCGCTCGGCGGAGGAGGCTGACCGCCCGATGTCGAAGGCTCGCCCGGCGGGTTCGAGGTATTAGCCTCGGCCAACTTGCGCTTGCGCTGGCGGCGATTCTTCTTCTTCTCCGCGCCGGGAGGCTCCGCTGCAGCGCCCGGGCGCATGACAAGGTGCTTTGCGTGAACCTCTCCATCGAACACCTTGGGTCGCTTCGCTTCCGGCGGTCCGTCTTCCGCCGAGACGACAGCAGGACCGTCCCCCGTCTCCAGCGCCGGCATATGCGTCGCGCACACAAGCTTTGACACCGACAAAGCCATCGTACGCAACCAGCTACCAGTCAAGTTGGTGATGCCGGCCACCGCGCCGGACTCGTGGTGGATGGGCGGCTCACACCGACGACCCGACATGTCCGTAGGCAGCGACAGGAAGTCTACAATCCGCCACACAGAGAGGGTGTTGGTGAGCGGCTGCAAGAACCAAGTCGGCAAGCCGACTCGCCTGCACGTCTGCGCCGCAGTCCCTTCGCGTACGAACGTGCCGATGACGGGGAGAAGCTCGGAACTGTGGTCAGTGGAGTCGGTGAGGCGTTGGTGAACAACCTCAAGGTATGTGCACAATCCAGCCAGCTCCAGAGATATACGCTGAATGTGCGCGGCGACGGCGACAGCAATGCCGGCGGGAGACGGCAACTTCTCCATGCGCTCCACGCATTGTCGCAGGATGAGGACGAGGACGGTTCCGTGTTCGCGGTAGTCTTGAGGGGAGTCGACTCGCATCTCGACGTCCATCTCGAACCTGGTGATCACCAGGGCGGCGGTTTGGCTGAGGGCGTTGCGGGTCTCCTTCTTGATGAACCCCAAATCGCGCACTCCCGTCAAGACGTCTTCTTCCCATTCCGTCGTAGGCAGAAGAGCCCGCCACAACACATCGTCCCACTCAGCAGACGACGCGGTCGGGATGCACGCGACGTGCATCATGTCCGGCACGAGCATTTGAGGCCATCGGGAATACTCTCGCACGCCCCAACGTCCATCAGCGTAGGTCTCGATTATCTTTCGCTCTACCGGGTACTCCGGCACGTAGTCCATGTTCGGCGAAGTGACCACCATACTCTGGAAGAACCCTTGCGCGGCAACCTTGCCATCGAAAGCCTGGCATACGTTGGGCGCTGGGAGAGACCGATCAGTGGGTGTCCTTTCAGCCAAACATCGCAGCGTACCTTTGCCAAACTTATTCACTTTGAAGGCCAGCGGTGCGAGCGGAACTTTGGGCGGAGGATCGTCGACGTGGTCCGCCAGACGAGGAGAGGGGGAACGGCTCGGACTGTTCAGAGGTGAGTGGACATAGGAGTGGTGGCGGAGCTCTGTGTTCTTACCTCGGTGGACGGCGATGTTTGGAGGTCCGCCCGGGTGTGTGCGTACGTGTAGACGAGGCCCGCGGGCTTATACAAGGTGAGCATATGTACGGTCAGAGCGAACGCACATATTCACCTCAGATTACGACGTGATCTTGAGGGCCCTTGCGGAGGCGCTGCTCGGGCGGAAGACCGTCGGAGGCTGAACGAATGTGAGTTCGTATCGAGCATGATCTGTGCTAGACCTCAAGCGTACTCAGGTGATGGCGCACACGTCGCGGAAGTTGCAGCAGGACGCGAAGGAGATGGCTGTGTGGGACTGAATCGCAGTGAGCCTATTCGACGCAGACATGTCTAATCCCTTACCTGGGTGCACGCTGAGCTCCATACCAACCTGCAAGGGGAACCTCGACCGAGCTGTCGGAACATCTGGGGGTAAGATGAGCATCGGCCAGATTGGACGAGTTAGACTTACGGAGAAACCGATCGTTCTTCGCGGACTTTGCGTTTGAAGCGCAATCCGGCCGGAACGGTTTGGCTCGTGGGCAGCATACCTCCTTCTTGTGAGGATGAGGGCATGAATCTGATGCGTAGGGAGATATCTCAGCTGAAAGACGCGACGAGCAGGGAGACGCACTGAAACAGTGGTGTGGTACTCGGGAGGAGGGGGAGCGTCTTCAACGGCTTTCTGGCGTGTCTTGCGTGCAGGGTCTTGTTCGCGGGTGAGTCGAGGCCTGATGCCCGGTAAAGCTAGGATATTCCTGCGCTGTACTCAGAGCGAGCCAATGCCCAATCGCGTCGAGTTAGGACTATGCCGTGAACTCGTTACGCGCGGGTGGAGGTGTTGGACCTGAATTGGTCTACAGACAGTCAGTAATGGGAACGCAGAGCGCTGACCGCGACTTACACAGAGTGGGAGCAGGTGTATGCGGGCAAGGAAAAGAGAAGCGCGTGAGGACGTCGAGGCAGGAGGAGCAATCAGGACGTGGCGACTAAGTCGTAGGCGCCCATCTGGGCACTGCGAGAAGCCAGTCACGTGGTATCCCGCCCACAATTGGCCGGAACCTCCGGCGCTACCCCACACCTCCGATAGACAGTGCACAGCTGTATAGGACTTTCGATCGTACAGCGAAATGACGTAGGGATCCAAAAGGTTCAGTACTTGTACTGCGAGGTGGGCGAACTAGTGAGGCCAGAAACGATGCGAGAGGGTGCTTGTACACCAGCCAACTGCGCGACCGCCGAGCAGAGGTCCAGCACCATCAGGTAAGTTATAGTGGGAGCACACCACGGCCGGAGAGGTTATAAATTCGGCGCCGACCGTTAGCACTGACTTATGGTAACCAAAAGCACAGGAGCTCCGGACTGTTACCACGGGTAAGCAGAAATACAGTCGGAGTTTGCATCCGGCCGTCAGCGTGTGAGTCCGTTGTTCGCGAGACGCCAAGTCTGCAACCACCATCGGCTCACACGACACCTTGCTCGTTCCTCCTCTCTTTGCCTCCCTGCTTGTCAAAAGACTACATTTTGCCTCTCTGCTTGTCAAAACACTGCGTGCACTTTGAAAACATGTAGCCGATAGAATCTGAACGGGCCACGGTAAGTGCTATAGAAGTGGCGCGAAAGGATCTTGCGTAGGCTAACCATCTCCGCAACGCTAATAGCTGACCACGTCAAGAGTCTCCTCCTCCCAATTCTCATCCCATACCCTTGCCAATATGAGACGTCGACGCGCTTGCAATGGGCTGCGCGTCGACAAGTTTCGAAGGGAGCTTGCAGCTGGCACGGCCACCTGATAAAAGCTCCCTCGGCACCCGCGCAAGACTCGTCCCCACCTGTGGATTTACTCTGGACTGAGGGAAAGGATGGAAAGGGACTGGCATGGGTTCAACCGGTGAAATACCCTTGCAAAATCTACTGCGCTCGGTGGGCCAATGGCCTGCCGATGAAGGCTAATTTATATGCACAGGTACCTACTGCTAGTCAGTGAGCTCAGGTTCGAATGTTTCATTACGAACACCCGATGTCCGCTGACCCCAAGCTGTTAAAACTAGGTCGACAGCCTACAGTGGTATAAGAACAGTCTCGCCCAAGACACTGGGCGACAGCGCAGCGATCCCGGCTCGAGGGAGTACACCGACTAGCATATCCCGGTCCTACAGCTACGTATCTGCCTGGACTTGGCCCTGGAGAGCTACATTAGCACTGACTCAATGTATCCTACGAGCTTGTACGATATGTCATAGCATAGAGCGGTCCCGGACTATTGTACGCCAGCGGTTGGAGATGGAAGAGGGTTGGGATTGGGCGGAACCCCTATGTCTTGGCAAAATGATCGAGCGCGGGAGGCCTGGCCGCAACTAGAAATATTTTCGTTGACACTTTGCTCTACACTCATACCTCATTCGCGACCCACTTGTAAAGCCTTGCCCCGCGTTCTCTGGACATGCCGAAGCACTTAAAACGCAAAGACGGACCGCAGGGCCAGAGGGCCGCCATGCCAAAGACCTTCAAGGAGAAGCGGCAGAGGCTGGAGATGCGCACAACGGACCCCTCGCATGTCGTAGTTCCGCGTCCCAATGTCCCTCAACCACTCTCCCTCGCCGACCTCTCCACACCGCGGACGACCGGTGTGGGACCGCTCGCCGACAGTCCGGGAAGAACGCCGCAGCGTGCAGCCGAGTCGACACAAGTGCGTGGTCCCGCCTCTTTCGCGCGGACGGAGGTACCTATGGCCGTGGACGGCACGGATGCCCCGGTGGGCATCAGGAGATCGTCGGGAATCAAGACGGTCTACGCACGCGTCATTTCGGCCCTTCAGCCGCACACCTGGAGCTGGCGAAGGACGAGGCGGGAGGCGACGGGTGGCGCGTCATCCTCTGCGGTCACAGTCGAACAAATGGACGCCCTGACGGACGCTGCGAGCAAAGTCGGCCTATCGGACAACCCGTCTGGGCAGCCGAGCGCGGCGGGTCGGCTGCGAGTGACCGTAGAGGATGTGTCGCCGGACGAGGAGCTGCCAGATGGAGAGTGGGACGCAGACGTGGAAAGGGCGGCCGAATGGGATCCTGCTATCGACGTCGACGTCAGGATATCACGCGAAGAAGCTCATTTGGTGAGTGCATGGCCAAGGCGGTGCGTACAGCTCTAACATTTTACATAGCCATCGAAAAAAATGGAGTACTTCCGCAAGGCTCAAGAATCCAACGCGCAACTGTACATGGACCGACGAGAGAGTCCTCCGGCGACTCTGGACTGCTGCCCGAAGTGTTCCGCATCTCTCCAGTCCAAGTCCACCGCCTGGCGAACACTGTTTCGATGTGAGGACTGCCACCAAGTCCAGCCCAGCTGCGTCGACTGTGTGTTAGCGGCTCACGCAGAGCGTCCATTCGACCGTATCCGGATGTGGAGTGTCGCGCTCGGGTTCTGGCAGAAGAAGACGCTAGGAGACCTGGGGTTCCTTTGGCATTTCGGTCACGCTGGCGGGCCATGCGACACGAACCACTCTATGCCCCGACGGATGACATTCATACACGAACATGGCATCTTGGACATGGACGTCAAGTTCTGCCAGTGTCAAGGAGCACCAAGGCAGCCGGAGCAGCTTATAGCACACGGCTGCTGGCCGGCGACGTGGAAAACGCCCAACACGGCTATCACACTCTCTGCAATGTCGACCTATCATGGCCTCGAGCTGCAAGGCCAGATCAACGTGCACGACTATGTGCACTTCCTACGCCGGCAGACGGACGGCGTTGAGCCCGACGCGGTGAAGGTACGCCTGTGAATGGGCGTCGATGATTTGTACCTGACGTTTCCGCCAGGATCGCTACCGGGAGTTTAACAATAGCATGCGCGAGTACCGTCAGGTCCGCGCGCGTCGTCGACACGGCGTGCCTCTTGGTGCAACGGTAGGGAGGGCGGAGCTAGCCGTGCTGTGTCCTGCGTGTCCCCATCCGGAGAAGAACATGCGTCCGGGGTGGAAGGAGCGCGATCCTGCATACAGGTGAAGTGTGCCACTGGACGTCGTACGGACAGGATGCTTACGGTCTGCAGGTACATCGACGCCCTGACGTACTCCATCGACGGCAACTTCCATCTAGGCTCCAAGGCTAAGGAGACAGACCCAAACGACGTCGCACTCAGTGAAGGCGCTGCCTACTTCGTCAACACGAAGGATTTCCAGACGTACCTCGAAAAGTCTCCGGAGCCTCCGGTGGAGGTAACAGCGTCCCATTCCGACGATCATCAACTTGACTGACAAGACGCAACCTGCAGGCATCGACGTGCAACCAGTTTGGCGCGATGGGTCAGGGCAAATACAAAGGAAAGGTGTCCGGCTTAATCGCCATCACCTGCCGACATATGTTCTTATTGCCCGGGGGAATTGTGGACTTGCTTCTCGGAGAGAAGTGAGTGGTCCGCACTGCGTAGCCCTCACATCGCGCTAATGACTCTCAGGTACCGATACGTCGACTTCGCGCTGGTGTCCGCGCTGCAAGACTATCTCGTATTGCTGCTGCTGATAGGCACGTACGACATACATTGCCAATATATCCGCAACCTACGCAAACGGCTGAAAGAACAGTTCGACGTCGTGCTGGACGAGTTGGACTCCATCGTATCGGCAGAGCTGCCGGAAATCGTGGCCGCGGTCGGCAAGTATCACCTTTGCATGCACAAAGGAGAGTGCCGTACACGCCACTCTCTACACTATCTCCCGGGATCGTGCATGACGGACGGCGAGATGCTGGAGAGGATCTGGGCGGTCACGAACGGGGTCGCCAGGCGGACGAAGGAGATGTCCGCCGGACATCGGCACGACGTCCTGAACGACCATTACTCGGACCTAAACGTCCGTCGTCTGCACAGCATGGGTATGTGATATTCCAGTAGAGCGGCTAACCTGAGCTGACCTCTTCCGTAGTCGACGATCTAATGGAGAAGTTGCGGGTGGCGGACGAGATGGCCGAAGTAGCGACGACGTATTTGAATGGAGTGGAGAACACCGTCGACCCGGAGGCCCTCGCGCGGTGGAAAGTGGAGGAACGATTATGGAAAGAGAAGGTCGTCGACATCAAGCAGCATGATGGACTCGACAACCCGTACGAGCCTCCTCGGGACGCTAGTAAGCAGCCACTATTCCTCGGGGAGGCCGGCGCTGACCTGCACGTAGCGTTGACCAGCCGGGCTATCCTCGAACAGATCCACGAAGAGCGTGCAGCGAAGGGGCTGCTGGAGCAAAGCGCGGACGTCAGCATAGTTCATACCGTTCTAGACCTCCGAGAACAGAAGTGAGTGCGTGGCCGCACTGCGTGTGCAACCTGGCTGACGATGAGCAAGAGCGAACCTAACCTCTCGAGTGCACGAATTCAAAGGCAACGAGCAGGAAAGGAGCCGTCTGGTCGGCCGCCTAGAAGCGTTCCGCGAGAGGGCGATGGCGTGCCGCGAGACCTACGACACGACATTACAAGTCGCCCTGGACACCGCCATGGCTGACGTCAAGCGCGAGGACTGGCCTTCTTCGTTCCCCGATAGAGACGAACAAGACGACATGACGCAAGGCCTGCCTCTGACGGCCAAATCCAAGGGCAAAGGCGTTGTACCTCCGACGCCGTCGCCATGGGTGACCGAGATGCTAGGACTGCTCGACGACAGCACCTTCCGCTTACCCTCGGACTGCCACAGCGAAGTACGGCGGAAGCCCTCATTAGAGGACTTCGTAAAGATCGAACGCGCGCTACGAGAGGGCCAAGCGAACGAAGCGTTGGACGCGCTACGTCTGCACCTGACGACCTATCTCGCGCTCAAAGTCCGAAAGGCGGAGGGATCAGGGGTTATCCACAACACCGAGTCGGACAGGCGTTTGCAGGAGAAGCGGGAAGTGATAGAACAATGGAAGGCGACGTATAGGGAGATACGACAGGTGCTCCTCGTCCTCGGCATGCCCGACAACAACAACATCTACCAGCCGTTGCTCGACGACGACTGCAAGCCGTTCACGATCTTGGTCAGCGAGGACAAGATTGGGAAGAGCTACAAAGTTCCTACGTGGATCTGGGGAGACTTCAGGTACGCACTGAAGTTGCCTCCGGGCGAGTTGAAGTCGTTCGTGGGTCATGGTGAGTGTAGTCGCATCATAGGATAGGGTAAATGTTGACGACACCCACAGCCCTGAGCGCGCATTGGTTTAGACATAGTGCGCTGAAGATGCGTTGGGAGGAGGAGGTCAACGTGCGCCTGGAGGAAATGTGGCGCACAGTCCAGTTTTTCGCTCATCAGGAACGCGAGTGGTTGGAGCGCGCGGAAATATGGGCAACGAAGTACCCAGGGACGGCCGTCGTCGCACGCAGGTAAGTCTGTGCGCGCATCCGTAAGAGGTATGTTGACGTCAGTCTCAGGCAAGCTCATCGTTGGACGCGTCTAAAGGCCGTGGCGAAGGAGACATTCCCGGACACCATACACACGGTGCGCAGTCTGCTGGCCACGCTTGAGACGGTTCCTAACACCTCTCGTAGGCGGTGGGTATACCAGCTACTGATCCGCCTGCTGAGACGGCGGTACCGGCTCAGCCCGCGGACTAGGGGAACGCCCATCCAGGCGTAACTGTGCGGATCCCACAGCGCACGCTCGGTGCGGTATGTTAGAGAATACGATATACAGCAGCGTGCGATACGTATAGTACAATGTGGGGGCCAGCTGGTGCGTGTGCAGCACGGTCACGTGGGCGTAATGTGGCCCTGCAAAACGCGTCGCGACGCGTCGCGTCGTGAACCAAACGCACAGGGTCGCCGCCGTCGACGGTTGAACTACCGCAGCAGGTTGAAGTTGAGTGATATAAAAGCTGTCGACGGCGTACATCCCAGTCCGCCGCCCTCTCCCTGTACTTCATCCTCCCATTGAAATCCACCCTCCGCATGTCCTCGCTGCCCTCCGCTAAATTCCAGGAGGTGTTTGATCTCTGGTACCCGATCACGACGGCCGAATGCGATCGCTGCGCACGCCTAAACAAGGGGAAAAAGGGAGAAGCGGAGAAGGTCAAATGCGCGATCAGCATGACGAACAGCTTCAAGTGCAAGCCCTGCATCGACGCGGCTCACGGGGAGCAATGTTCATGGATGACCAGTGAGTCCTGGAGGCGTGCATGCGTGCTGCAACTAACCCTTTGCAGAGATGAAACGCACGGTTCTCGACGATGGAACCGAGGTACTCGACCGCGTCACGAAGGAATGGGCAAAGAAACTGCCAGAGGCGATCGCTGAGAAGAAGAAGCAGCCGGAGAAGCAGGCGGATAAGCAGGCGGACAAGCAGGCGGACAAGCAGGCGGACAAGCAGGTGGCCGAAGAAGACTCAGCCGTCGAGGGAGATGTGGAAGATAACCTGGAAGAACTCCGACAGGAGAAGAGGGACCTCGAGCGATCGCTGGAGGAACTTCGCGAGCAAATCGCGAACAAAACGCAGGAGATGGTTGACCAAGCTGAGCTTGCGGAGTCCGCCAGCAAGAAGGCCGCACTGCTTTCGGTCAGGAGGCCGGTCAACGCGTCCAAGCTCGGGCTGGCCTACGCCAAGGCTGTCGACCACCTGAGCACGTCCCGGCTCGCCATGGTGGCACGCACGCTTGCGGAGATGCAGAAGGAAGGGTCGGAGGATCGTATTGAAGAGGTGAAGCAGTCACTCAAGCGCGCCTCCAAGAACCAGGGTAAGCGCAAACGCCTCGTCAAGAGGTCCCGCAGCTCCCCCGCCGAGTCCAGGCAGGCCGGCCCCTCGGGCACTCACCACAGCCCCGTCGCCGAGGAGGATGCCGCCGAGAAAGCAGCCTCGGACGCGAGCTCGAACTAGAAGTTGGTCATCTACGTTGCGGCAACGGCAGGAGAGGGCGTATGGCGAAATCGGCACGAACAAGAATGTATTGTACGTTATCAGGTGGGCTTTGAACTAGTCAATTCGGCGGGTATCATATGATGAACATGCTGAGAGGTTCGGCAGCGGGACTAGGTGCTCTCGAGAGGACAGGCGCGCCGAACAACGTAAGATTTGCCCCCCACTCGCGGATAACTGGTGTACGTGAGTCGCGCTTCCGTACGGTGGCTGGGGATCGTGCTAAGGTCCCGACAGAGGGTCGCGTCACGCGTACAGCGAGGAACTACAATACCATAATGAGAGTTGCAGACGCTGTAGAACATGCGGCTTGCGGATGTCTGGCAGGGAGATCCAGGCGAGTGTATTCTGTGCATACAATTCAAGAACAGTATCATACATTTGTCTTCTAGCAACAAAACAGTGCTTTGATCATCCGCCAACAGCGGGCACTCGCGAACGTCAACGCATCCGCGAAGGACGGTGACTGCGGAGGTATATCTAAAGAGGTATATGAGTATCGTTTACCCTGCCGAGCTCCAGCACTACCTTCGATGTCGGGCTGATCAAATTGCCTAGCCGCGCCGGAGTGGTCGTCGACGGAAGGGCAGACCGATGTCATGCGGACCGGTGAAGGTGGGGAGACGGCAGGAAGGATGAGGTCCGCCGGCCGCCTAGCCTTCGTCAGGGATACGTTGGGGTGCCCTGGAAAGCGAGCGGGGGACTGCACAACGTGTGGTGTCGCGGAGGACGGCTCGCGGTCACGAAAGGTTTGCAGCGAGGGGTGAACGTCGTGAGTGCTAGACCGTGTCGGGGCATGGTGGGCGGCGAGTGCAGCGGACGATCCTGAGGGACGCGGGGCGGTCGAGTGTGACTGATTGGAGAGACGGCCGCGATGAGAAAGCGTGGCAGTGCGCGGTTGGGGGGGGTAGGGGTGGGATGTGCGAACAGAGGCCGGCGCGAACTTCGACGTTGGTTGGCCTGTAGCACGGGTCTGTCGTGCATGCGAGGAGACGGCGTGAGTGGGGGAAGGCGCGCGAGTATTGGTGACCGCGCGAGTGTGGGATGCCAAGGATATAGGGCGTGTGGGGACAGTAGAACGGGGGGAAGCAGATAGACGCAGCCGCTGGGTGCTGGACGCGGTTGCGGGCCTCGCTATGGAGGCGTACGCGCGATTTTGTGCGAGCTCTTCGGCGTCCCGGCGCGTAGAGTAAGGGCGGGTGGTGGAGGCCGGGGCCGGGGGGGCAGGAAGGGAAGTGGGCGGAGGTCTGGACATGATACTCACAGATCGAGTGTGGTCGCGTGCTTGCGGGAGCAGGCCAGAGCGTATGTATGTCGAGTTTAGGCGGGCCGTAGTGGAAGTCGGAGGGGATGGTGGGTGGTGACCAGCAGCCATCGGTAGCGGCTCATTGGCGACCTTCGCCCGCGCGCCCTCCCTTGCTCGCGCGCCCTCCTTAGCTGGTACCGGTACGTCCTCTCTGGCCTGTACGCCCTGTCCCCCTTCAGCGATCTCCCTCGTCCGTCCTCCCTTCCGGTGTCGTACATACTCCGTGGCGTGTTCGTTCTCTCCCCCATGTACGTGCTTCCTGCCTCGTGCTTCGACCTTGCCCCTCAGTTGCTCTGTTCCTCTGGCAGTCTCTTGCGCGGTCGGTTTCGTGCGTCCGTGAGCGGTAAGGTGTCTGCTCTGTGAGGGATCGGGGCTTTGGATGGCGGCTTGACTGGAGTGGGATGCGGAGTACGTGCGAGACATGGAGGGTTGAGAGGACACAGGGATGGACAAGGTCGTCGAGAACGCGTCGACGCTCAAGCAACTGTGTTAATAGGCGCCGTTGTAGCCGCTTTTGGTGGCGATAATAGCTTGTCATTGCTTGAGGGCCGTTCGCATACGTAGCCTACGTAGGATGAACAGAAGTGGTAAACGGACGTAGGCGGACTGTATGTTCCGTGAATCCCGGAGGCCCCGCGATCGCGGGGTAAGGCACGCGCGACAAATCTCCAGATCTGAATGACGATTTAAACATCGGCACATCGGGCAGTCGTCCGCGTTAGATAGCCGGACATCGGCAGCGTACCTACAGAGCGGGAATATACAAGAGCCTGTGAAGGACCGGTGACGCAGCGGTAAGACGCTTGTTTGTTTGCTACTGAAGCAGTCGTTCGAATCCTGCGGGAGTATTTTTGTCTCCTATTCGTTTTGACCTATCTGTATTGTACTAGACGCTCTCTATAGCGTCTCTGCGCATGTGCCCATCGGTAAAACATTACCAGGCCGGGGGTAACGTATGGAAGGGGTCTCAGAATACTGAGGTGGATGTGATTGCAATTGCGACCGCTGCAATTGCAATTGCACGGGAGGCGCGACGCGCCGCGCGCGCGGCGCGTCGCGCGCGGTGGCTGTGTCCTGGGCGCCTCGTGTGCTAAAATCTATGTTCTTGCAATCGCATCTGCTAACTTGGCAGGGATTAATGCAACAACAGATGTATAATCTAC